>OU426870.1:3227988-3229256 GCA_911387685.1 Dolichovespula media
CATTCATTCCTTCGTTCATTTATTTACTCGTTTCCTAACATGTTCATACATTTTTCAAATCGATTTCATTGTTTCATTGATTTCATTGATTTCAATATTTGTTAAACTTCAGAAGAATTTGTTAAACATCATGGCGGCCATAACTCGACGAAATGTCAATAATAAAAATAAACCGTAGATAATTTTTGTATTCATATTGATCATTATCTACCTAAAATTATCTTAAATCTTTCGTTAAACGAAATGGATCGTTTTTTTCCGATTGCAAAGGAAAAATGAAAAAGAAAACAAAAATGAAAAATAAATTGTTATTACGTTCGTATCTCTCGACGAGAGCGCCCTTTACGAACTCTCGCCCTCTCAAAATATTTGTTTTCTAAAATCCTTATGGGATCGGAGATATTTTATATCATATAGTTTAATACGGGACATCCTATATATATATATATACATATATACGTAGATAAATAAATAAAATATGTCGACCTGGGTGTCACGTGATATGACAAAATGGTTGACGTTTACTTGGCAAAAAAGAAAAAAAATATGTCGAGAAAATTCAATGTTTCACGGGAATGTTAGTTTCAAATCGATCTGTAAAAAAGATTTCAAAAAAAGGGTCCTTCAAAGGATGTTTCATGAAAATGTAAATAAAATGCTAATACAGTTCCATATCAAATTCATGCGGTCTTTTTGTTCAGACACACACACGCACACACACACACACACACACACACACACACACACACACACACACACAGGCACGCACACGCTCGTACGTGCGCTTGTACGTACGTAGACAAAAAATACGAAGAATATTTTTCTTTTTTTTTTTTTCATCCTTTTGAACGTCCGAGTCAATTCGTTTTCCATTTTCTTTTTATTGTTTTTTTCTATTTTTTTTATTTTTTATTTTTTATTTTTTTTTTATAGTTTTCGATAAGTTTCTCGTCCGTTAGAAGGAGAAGGCAGACTAGACTAAAATTGAAAAGAAAAGAAATAAGAGAAGGAAAAACGAAGAATGAAAAGAGAAAGGATAGGAAAGGAAAAGAGATAAAAGAAAGTTCTGACATGATCATTGCTCTGGCATTGTCGTGATTGAAAAATAGTGCTCGGGGGTAACGTGATATCTCGATTCCATTGGGAATAATATTCGAGTATATTCCTAGGGATTTTCCTAGGAGTTTTCTAGGACGTTCCTAAGGTTAGAAATATTTGATCGATTTTTCTTATCGGATATATCAGCGAAGTATACATATATATATATA
>OU426870.1:3229756-3232256 GCA_911387685.1 Dolichovespula media
ATATATATATATATATATATATATATATATATATATATATATATGAGAGAGAGAGAGAGAGAGAGAGAGGAAAAAGTCTGACTGCGTACTTTTATTTAAAATCACTATAAATCTATGATGTAATATCGATCTAATATCTTTTCGAAACGCATCATGATAAATCGTACGGGTATTGGTTCGTGATAAATGATTTACTTTTTCTTTCTTTCTTTTTTATTTCTTTATATATATATATATATATATATATATATATATATATATATATATATTCTTTTTCTTTACTCTTTTTTTTATTTAATATTAATCATTTAAATGGATCATAGAATCACATACATAAATCACATCGTTCTATATGTGTGTATGTTTGTGCGTATACAGTCAAATATTATTGTTTAAATCTTACGATACATACATATATATAAATTGTTATATTTATTTATATTTTTATTTAGATACACACACACACACACACACACACATATATATATATATATATATATATATAATATAAATATATAGCTTTATAAATATACCTTTTTTCATATAGATATATTTCCTTACGTACATTCTATAAATTTTTTATATATAAAATTTTTCTATATATAATTAACTTACCTCTAAAAAAATATACTCTAAATAAATATATAAATACATATATATATATATGTATTTATATATTTATACATATATGTATATATATATACGTTAGTTTATATACATTTTTATAAATTATATTTTTATGTTATACATGTTACTATACTATATACATATTCCTTGATTAAATATTAAAAGAAAATACATATATATTAAAGAAAAGAAGAAAAGAGGTTGATCGCTGAAATCAACCTAGAAATACTATAATAATTCTAACGATTATGCACTCGTACGTTCTTCTTACTAGCTTATTATTCTTGAAAATTCATATGAGACTCGTGACAGGCAGACAGTTCTTTTCGTTTCATTGTTCAACAGTTTCAACGATCAATCATTGTCCTTAGCTAAGCTAAACTTAATTAAGTACGAAACCCGTACTGAATTATTCATTCACCGTCAGCTTTTGAATATCTGTCTGTCCTTCTGCTGGCTTATAAACGAGACCTTTACGAGAAATAAACTGGCTAAACGCATGGATTCTTTGCATTCATGAAATTCTTAGAGAAATTTGGAACATATGTTAAGGTAGGAGAGAGACAGACAGACACACAGACAGACAGACGAGATAGAGATAGAGAGAGAGAGAGAGAGAGAATTACATTGCTATCATATTTATGGAATTTCTTGAGAATTCTTTTTTTTTTTTTTTTTATTCTTCTTTCCTTCGTCTTTTATGAAATAATTCTGATGTTAGATCGATATAAAGTAATAAAAAAAAAAAAAACAGGAAAACTTTTTATAGATATTATTGTCGTATATTCGTTATTGCATTATATATCTGATCGATCGATGATGTATATAACGTATGTATTTGTATGCGTGCGTTATGTATTTTATTATATACGTACGTTTTTGCATCTGATACGATCTGTATATATCGCACGTATTTGTTGTAATATAATATTACTTTGTTTACGTGTTTAATTTATTCTGGTAAAAAGATAGTCTTATGTATATATATGTATATATATATATATATATATATATATATATATAATTTTTTGTAAAAAATATTGAACATAGCGTTGATCATCGATATCGTAATTCGTTATCGTTCAAAAATTATTTATAGACGTTACGAGGATGAGGAGAAAGAGAAAAAATTGTAAAAAAAAAAAAAAAAAAACAAATTTCAAACGCTGTTACGTACCAAAAGAAAAATATTTAGCAAAATTCTAACACGAGCATTATATTTTTAGCCAATTCGATGACGGCAGAAGAAAAGAGAAATAAATTTAGTGGGGATAAAACTCTCGTTTTATTGCATAAATGAATGTGCGGTTCGATAAAAATTTCTCTTTGATCGAACTGTTATGAAAAAGGAGAGATACACACCGAGTGAGAGAGAAAGAGAGAAAGAGAGACACGATATGGATATCACAAAAATAGAAAAAAAATTTATCAAAAAAGAAAAAATATATATCAAACGCTGTTACACACAAAAGTATTGCAAATTCCAACCTATCACACGTACGCATTGCGCAATTAGCAAATTGAATTTTTTTTTAAATATGAATATATACTTACATATATACATATATATACATATATATATATATATATATATATATATATAAACGATTATCTCAGTTTATAACATCACCTAACGCGCAACGGTATGATATAGTTACCCTTAAAAGAAACTTCTCTTCGACGTTAAAAAAAAAAAAAGAAGAAAAAAGAATCTATAAAAAAGGAAAAGTCACATAGATATTACGAAGGACAAAAGAAGACTTATGAAATTCATCAAAAAATATTGAAAAAACTTGAGAGGACGCGCGCGCGCGCGCGCGTCACGTAGATTGACCGAACCAATAACAATAGCAATAATAGAAACGAAAAAAAA
>OU426870.1:3234756-3249756 GCA_911387685.1 Dolichovespula media
AACATTTTTGTAGTCACAGTACACCAGGGATTTTAACGATGATTAAAGCACCAGTTTCATATACGTTTCTTTCTCATCTCAAACTGCTCTCCAACTTTTTTTTGTTCTTTTTTCTTTTTTTCTTTTCTTTTTTTTTTTTTTTTACTTTCTTTTTCGTTCTTTCTCTGTCCTTCTCTTGTTTCTTTGTGTTTTTTATTTTTTTTTCTTTTTTTGATTTTTTTTGCTCCGTTCTTTTTTATCCCTCGCAAAACGTGAACGAGTTTCACGTTTTTTTGAAGAACTTTACGTAATATATTCTTTTATCTATATATATATATATATATATATATAAGCATCGCTTATCGTCGACAAAAAATATATTAAAGATGTTTCCTGTCTGAAAATATTATATTTCATTATTTCTATTAATTGATCGTGATATATGTATGTATGCATGTATGTATGTATGTATGTATGTATGTATGTATGTATGTATTTATATTTTAATCACATTTATTCGTTTCACTTAATTAACTTTTATAGGAGATAGATATTTGCTTTTTTATATTTCATTTTTTTTTTCTTTCTTCCTTTTCCCTTCTACGGAGAATTAATTAATATCGAAGTTATCTTTTACTATTAATAAATTTATATATGCATACAAATATATATATATATATATATATATATATATATATATTTATATATATATATTTATATTATTATTATTGTAAATCATATTTATTCGTTTGTCTTAAATTTCGATTGGCTTACGTCGAAATATAAATATTCTCTTTCATTACTTACGAAAAATTAATTAATATCAAAGTTATGGATTACTATTAATATATATGTGTATATAGAGTGATATATAATATATATGTAATGTAATCTATAATAATATATATGCAATCTCAATTGACTTTCGTTGAGATAAATATTCTTTTTCCTTTTCTTACGAAGAATCAATTAATATCAAAGTTATCGATCACTTTTTATTATCTTCCTCTTTTTTTTTTTTTTTTGTTACTCGTTTCTTCTTAATGGAAAATTAATTAATATCAAAATCATTGACTTTATCAATAATTATAATTTATTACGATATTAAGAAGACGAAAGACTAAGATTAATGACACTCAAATTCTCTCGATTAATAATAACGATTATTATTCAAAACAACTAACGTTCGACGTTCTACGATTGACGTACGGGAGATTAGAAAAAATAATAAATAAAAAAAAAAATTTTTGAAACAAGACAAAAGAAAAGAAAAAATATCTCGAGGACGTTCGATTTCTCGTTGTACGTATAATATCACATTATAATATTATTACGATACAATATATTTCGTTCCGAAGTAAATTATATTTTTTTTTTTTGTTTAATAAATGAAAAATATACTTTCAAACGTCGATCGCGATAATCCTTTTTTCGTAGGATAAGAAGGAAGAAAGTTTTAATCGAATAAACTTTTAATTGATCAATAATCGAGAATAAATATCGCCGTGTTCGTAACCCGTTTTTTAATTTCTATGACGTTGTTCGTGAAATTAAGAAAAAAAAAAGAAAAAAGAGAAGACATTTTGAAGAATTTCGTTCTTTTAATAATTGCATATTGTCTCGTATTAATATACGATTGCAACGATTGGTATCGATTAGAAAATGTACTCCGCGCCACGCTATATCTGTCACCTGTGTTTATCTTTTTCGTCTCTAAATAAACAACTGCACCCAACCAACAACTACCATGATCCGTTTATCATACTTTATCGTACGTGATCACTGGGTACACAAAAGCTAAACCGAATCGAAAAGTTCCAAAAACGTTTCGTAAAATATCTTTCCCCTGTCGTATTTCTATCGAACGAAAAGTCGATCTCTATCTCGAATCGACGAACGATTTTTCATCGAATATTTCAGCAGATTTTTCTCGCGATTAATATTACAAGCGGGAACGTTAAACAAACAAATTATATATTGTATGTTGCGCGATAACGTTCGACGGGGTTAAATATAAACCCACAAAAAAAAAATAATAAAAAAAAATAAAAATAAAGAAAATTTGCGAGAGCGTTCGATTTATAAATTGATAATTGTGATTTTGATATAATCGATTAATGATAAAACAAATAAATAAATATATATATACATATACAATGTGTATGTGTGTGTGTGTGTGTACGTATAAACGAATGTTCGGGAATTAAAGCAAACATTTCATCGATTTTTCGATTGATTATTATTATTATTATTATTATTATTATTATTATTATTATTATTATTATTTTTTTTTTTTTATTATTATTATTATTATTATTATTATTATTATTATTATTATTATTATTATTATTATTATTATTATTATTATGTAAACGTTAATAAATAAATACGTGAATAAACGTAGTATATGAAATTCAGTTCAATAATTAAAACAAAAAATTCATTCGATACGATTTGACGATCGATCGATAATAATAATAATAATAATAATTATTATTATTATTATTATTATTATTATTATTATCATTATTATCATTATTTTTATTAAAACGTAAAGAATAACAGATAAAAAGTTGATATATAAAAAGAAAAATATTTGGATAATACGAATCGAGAGATTTCATCGGTTTCATTTATCACCATTGATAATTATGATTACAATGTAAACAATAGCAACGCAACAAAAGATGAGTAGACGAACGTTGTATAAAAAAAAGAACAAAAACCAAAAAAGAAAAGAAAAAATATTCGTAATATAAATCCAGAGATTTCATCGGATCCATATTTCTCAGTTATTATACACATAAACACACACACACACACACGGAGATAGTAGACGTATACGTTCTTACTACGTACATTTATATAAACATATACAGGGTGTCCCCCTCTTTGACATCATATAATTATATAAACCTTTCTTTCTTTTTTATTTTTTAAATCCTAAACCACCTCTAAAATATTTCACACTTATATACTCCCCCTTTGAACGACCTAATTAATGATTATAATTACTAATTACCATAGGATTAAGCGAACAGTAATTAAGACGTGACGTTCGTAGGATAAAGAAATTAAGATTCTTTTTTTTTTTCTTCTTTTTTACCTCCAATAAAAACAGTCCAATACCTTCGATTGATATCGAAGAGAGAGATAGATAGATAGAAAGAGAGAGAGAGAGAGAGCTACGTTAAGGGGCGAGAGAGAGGGGATGTTGAACGATTAGAAGGGGTGGTTAAAGTGAGCCGGGTTTGTGCTTTTGGCCGGCAGCTTGGCGCCGTGAGAACCGATTAACGGCCACTGGCGTTAATGGATTTAACGCGTAAGAGCCCCTGGTTATCATCGGGGTTATCGTCCCCCTCCCCCAACTCCTCCTACCACCCCCTCACTCCATCCGCACCCTTACTCACCTCGTCCACCTACCCTTCTCACTACGCATCTATCCCAAGCGTGTACGTACACATGTACGAACACATGTATCGTTTAATATGAACGTGAACATTCGATATCAACGAAATTTATCGAGAAAATCCAACGAGAACAATATCTCGACGTATTTACGTTTACATACGTGTATATTATATGTATATATTTATGTATATATATATATATATATATATATATATATATATATATATATGTATGTTGGTATGTATGTATGTACATTTGTATGTGTGGGTGTGTATACAAACGTGTATATATCTTTCGAAAATCGTTTTTCAATATATCGCGTGAAAATTTATTATATAAATGTATTTATATACTATTAGTTGTTTCTAATATATCAACAGTAACAACTTCAATATCGTAATTAAAACGAATATATGTATATGTGTTAAGATTCGACGAATCTCATATTTTTTTTTTGTTTCGTCTTTTTATTTACTGGTATTCTTTGTGGTTATGAGCTATTAAATATTTGATCGAGTCGAACAAAAAATTGTATTTTTGTATGTTTTATTATTATTATTATTGTTGTTGTTGTTATCATTATTATTATTATAATTATTATTAACATTATTAATTGTTATATATATATATATATATATATATATATATATATATATATATATAAATATATTTTAATCTACATTTTGTCAAGTTCCATGAGATTTAAACTTGACACTTTTTATTTATTTAATTATGTAGATAATAATATCTTTCGAGTATTAATATTGAATCTCGACATTTTTTTTTATTTATTTAATTATATCGATAATAATTTCTTTCGAGTATTGAGATTTAATTTTCGTATTTTCTTTTTGTAACGATAATATTATTATTATTTCTTTCTATTTATATCAATATTTATTATATTAATTACAATTTTTCGAAGTTGATCTAATACAAATTTAATTCGTCGTAAAGTTTTTCGTATTTACGTATTTATTTATTTATTTATTTATTTATTATCTTCTATATTAATATGTATCATTCGGTTAAATTTTATAAAAACATAATACATCTTATTTTTCGTATTTATTGATAATATCAATTCATTATTTAATTAAATTTTATAGAAAATTTCTCGTTTTCATATTCTCATGCATATACCATAAATCTTCGTTTATATTTACACTGATATATATATATATATATATATATATATATATATATATATATATATATATGTCACTCACTTGTCGAATCGATTATTGCCAATCGACACCATAAAACCAAAAAGTCGATAAACGTGATGTAATATAATATAAATCCCTTCGTTAAAATTCCCTTTTCAAAATACATATTCAAGCAAACATTGTAGAATACATAAATCCCTCGCTGCTGCGTTTGAATTGCATCGTTGCAATGATTTTCTTTTTACATTACAGTACCGAATCAATCGGAGATTGGTTTTTGATATAAATTATTATCATTTATTCGATGACCACCAAAGAAACATTTCGTTGCTCAATTGCATTGAATGAGGATAATTAGATTAATTTATTGTAAATATAAAAAGCGATGACTCTTCCTCGAGTGCTTTGACGTTTAAATTTGAAAAAAAAGAAAAAAAAAATTAAAAAAAAACATTCGTAAAGCGCAGTTAATCGATTTGGTCTCGTTAACCGGCTTAAGTAATATGATTTATTGTCGTTAATATTTTTACCAATAAGATTTATAATTACGTATCAATGAATTTTCTCGATCAATTATTGTTTTATTTCTTGTTCTCTCTCTCTCTCTCTCTCTCTCTCTTTTTGTGTCTCTATTGCTCTTATTTTTTTCTTCCTCTTATTCTTCTTAATAGATGAATTTTATCCATTCGTTGAACTCGTCAGAGAGCACTCCAATTGATCGATAACGGGGATTTACCAAAGGGGATATAATGTTTTTACCTGCAAGAAGGATCAACTGGATCGAGCTTCGAATAATTTCCATCGAATTTGCTAGATACGCTTCGTCTCGTCGTCCCTTATACCCTTTACCCTTAACCATACAAATTCCCATCAGGCACGTAGACACATAGATCTGCGTACATGCTGCGTTATATATTATATATATATATATATACAATCTCTATATTATACTGAAATATACGAGATTTACTTTAGCGATAGGAATAGATGGTTAAACGTTGTCATAATTATTTTGAAACTTCGGTTAGGTGAAGTTGGTTGGTTTTTTTTTTTTTTTTTTCTTTTTTATTTTACGAAGAGAAGGGAAAATTATTTATATACAACATTAAAAGGGGAAAAGAGAAGGAAGAAATTTTTTTATATATAATAAACATTTACATATATAATTTATATATATATATATATATATATATATGTTTATATAAACAAATAAAAACGATAATATTATGCTATTATTGTTATTATTATTAATTTAAATAGAACTAGAATTATGATCATTATTGGTGTCACTTGAAAACAAATTCATTTTTGCGTTAAATATTTTCGCATCTTAATTATATAATTGCTATCATTATAACAAATAAAAAACTACAATTATTAGAATATTATTATTATTATTATTATTATTATTATTATCATTATTATTATTATTATTTTCATTTGTTTAATGCAAATTGTTCGTTGATCGATTTTTTGAAAAAAAAAAAAAGAAAAAGAAAACGAGAGTAACCATTTCGTTTGACAACAAAGAATAAAAATAAATAAATAAATAAATAAATAAAGTGGTCGATTCGAAAAATTTCGCAGCGTTTTCTTTTGTAACCCGATTACGAAAACTTTACTCGTTCGTATACGTATCAAAAATTATTACGAATTAATGAATAAATTCGACGAGGTATTATTATTTGACGTAATTATACAACAAAACGTATGTATTTATATCGATTGACGAGTATACGAACGATCGTCGTTACTCCATAAGGTGATAAATAAATAAACGACGTCGCATAACTTCGTGTATCGATCGTATTTTATCAACGACTACGAATAACGGTTTATATAACGCAAACGTGAAAACTCGAAGGAAAATTGTTCTTTTAAAAAAATAAAAAAATAAAAAAAGAAAAAAAAAGAAAAGAATTGTTCAGAGCCATGTGCTTATCGTCGAGTTCACCCGATCGTATACGCCTCCAAGTGGATGATCGAAATATATATGTACGTATTTATTTACGTATCTCTACGTATATACTGGGTGATTGTAAAATTAATCGTTCAAACGTAAAATAAAAGTTTCACGATTGATTCAGTTTTTCTTTCTTTTTTTTTTTTTCTGGAACATCCTGTATTTTTTTTCTTCTCTTTTTTTTTTCTTCTTTTGAATTATTCGAATAGTCCTATTTCGAATTGTCCTTTAAAAACAAGTAATTAAACGAAGCATGCGTACGAAGTATACGCGTACGTATGTTAAAAAAAAAAAAAAAATTATAATGAAAGAATAAAAGGTTTCACTGGTTTCTTATCAAAGAAAAAAAAAAAGAAGAAAAGAAATAAACGCATAAAGTAATGATTCGTCGAATTTATTATAATTAAAATTTGTCAAAATGTTAAGTTAAATAAATAAATAACATAGCATATATATATATCATATAATAATATATTAATATTACGTTATCTTATAATATAATATTATAATATAGTATTAATATATTATATACGTTTTTTTATCATAACATATCATAACGCATAAACAAATTTAATCATGCATAAATAAATAAATAAATAAATATATATATATATATATATACATATATAGATACATGCACGCATACATATAAACATAGACAAAATCAATTTGTTAATAATTTGCAAAATAACTAAAACAAAAAAAAATTCAAAATACAAATGATAAAAGCTTATTATCAAAATGACAGTGAGCTTATCTTATGATGTAATATATATACCATGTTTTGTTATTCTATCTTCGATCATACTTCTTCACTGTACTACATACATACATATATACATACGTGAGTATATAAACACAACACGTCACATGTAAAACTTACATAATATGTAATTGATAAGGTGACTCGTCCATTCACATGTTTCACTCACTCATTCTCTCTCTCTCTCTCTCTCTCTCTCTCTCTCTCTCTCTCTCTATCATTCACTCTATTCTATTCTTTGAACGCTCAGAGACCTTCCCCCTTAACACATTCGAAATGACATCGCGACTTAGACAATAGAAACAATAAACCTTTTGAATACATTGAGAATACGTATGTATCTCGTTATCACAGTTCTCTACCATTTCTCGAATTCACCTAAAGCATCCATTATTTATTAATTTCAACGTTTAATAATATATTTTAATACGGTGTTCATATTATACGTGTATATATTAAAGTGTCCCTAAAGTTTCTTCCGCGCAACGTTACGAATTATTATGAAAAAAATGGGAAGAAACTTATGGGACACCTAATGTGTATATATATATATATATATATATATATATATATATATATATATATATATGTATGTATGTATGTATGTATGTATCTTTTTGGAGAGTACATTAGAAGTAAAATTAATCGTTTCATTCTTGTTATATAATTTTTTTATCGTCTTAGATATTGTTATTAAGAAAAAGATATAAATAGATAAATAAGTATATATATATATATATTTACTAACTATAATTTAAAATTAAAGAATTAAGAATTAATGTGATAATTAATTTAATAATTAAGATTCATTATTAATACTTGTATTTTGTCTGAGTGTATATGTGTATGTTTACATATATAAATATACTATATATAGATATATAAAAGGATTATTGTTTATATTATATATTATTATTTTTTGAAAAATATTAATATAATGTAACATTACTTATATTCTGCATACTATAAATATAATATATATATATATATATATATATATATATATATATATATATATATATATATGTATATGTATATCTTCGTGGAGAGTCAGGTTAGAAGTAAAACTAATCGTTTCATTCTTGCTATATTATATAATATTTTTATTGTTATAGAAATTTTTAATGAAAAAACGAAAAACATATTTATATATATATATATGTATCTAATTTATAAAAAAAATAATTAAATCATAAAACCATCTATAATGTAAGATTAATTTACTATTAATATTTGTATTCTGTATACAAGTATTATTGCTAATATTATATATTATTTTTTGAAAAATATTAATATAATATAAGTAACATTACTTATCATTATTAAAGTGTCCCATAAGTTTCTTCCTCATTTTTGATGCGAAATGAATACACGATACCGAAGAAACTTAGGAGACACCCTAATATATCTTCTAATGTATTATATTACATACATACGTGTGTGTACGTATCCGTGTGTGTGTGTGTGTGTGTGTGTGTGTGTGTGTGTGTGTGTGTGTGTGTGTGTGTGTGTGTGTGTGTGTGTGTGTGTGTGTGTGTGTGTGTGTGTGTGTGTGTGTGTGTGTGTGTGTGTGTGTGTGTGTGTGTGTGTGTGTGGTGTGTGTTGTTACGCGTGTCTATATTTTATGTTTTTCTTTCAATATTGATAAACTCGAACGAAAATAATTACACATAGAAAAAGAAAGACGGAGATAGAGATAGAGAGAGAGAGAGAGAGAGAGAGAGAGAAAATAGGTCTAACAGATCCAAATGGTGTTTACTCACGGTTGAAAACATATTATTTTCACTTCAGACCATTTTCCCTTTTTTTCTTGCCTCGAGAAGAAGAGCATCCTTAAATCGATTAAGTAAGACGTTCCTTTTTCCCTTAGCCAGAAAACTAGGCAATGGTACTTAACGGACAAACAGAAACTTGACGCCAACTTTCGAAATTTTCTTTATTCCTCGTACTTTCATAAATTGTTCGGACACTGGGGCGTTAGATTAGTATCCTCTATCTGAGAGATTTCCTTTTTATTTTTTTTTTTTTTGTTTAACACGAAAATCGATTTACGTTGGAGGTAAAACTAATCGTTTCATACTTATCGTCTAACTTTTCTATTGCCTTTAAAATTTCTACGAAAAAAAAATAAATATATATATATATATATATACATTTGTGTGTGTGTGTGTCTGTTTGTGTGGTAACCATAACTCCAGATCATATTAATTATCATTCACTGATTGAGTATAAATTGATTACATTAAAAGGAAGAAAAGTATTATCATTTATGTTTAAGATAATGTTATAATTATGTTTCGTTTATTCAAATACATACTTACTACCTTTTCTATGCGTGTATATGTGAGCGTTTATGTCTGACTGTATGTGTGTGTGTGGGTTGCGTTAAATTGTATTTTGTTGCATTATAAAATCAAAATATTCTCTCTTTTCTTATTATTTCTTTTTCTTTTTTTTTTTTTTGGTAAATTAAATGTAACGTCAAATTGTATTATAATATTTATTTTATATACATATTGATATTTTCTTTTAGTGAAATTTAATTTGTCACCGAATAGTATTATTTATATTATATATATATATATATATATATATATATATTTATTATTATTTATTTATTAATTATTATTAATATTATTATTATTATTCTATACAAGCATCTATTTTGTAAAAAAAAAAGAATTTGTAAAAAGACCAAAATTTTCATGGAACCCATTGTTAATATTTGTACATTTATTGTATACTTTTATTATTTTTTTTTTAATTAATATCTATTATAATTATTATTCGTTTTTATTGTTCCTTTTTTGTGATAATTTTGGAAGAAGATTCATTTTCATGCAACGAATGTTTAAGTATTCATATTATACAGACACACACACACACACATTATGTATATATATAGATAAGTATGAATAATAAGTATAAATACTGATATACATATAATTAGTTTATATAAGTATATATATATATATATATATATATATATATATATATATATATATATATATAAGTATTCATACTTATTAAATGCGTTTAGATACTCTGTTATTCTTAAAATATTATTCGATTACTGTTAAACTATCATTGTACGTGATTATTATTATTATTATTATCATCATCATCATATAACAATATCATCGTAATATTCAGCAATTAATCCGAATCGTTTAAATACGCCGTCGCAAGTCATACAAGTTTGAAATGAAAATTATTCACGGATACAGCGAGTAGAAGAGTTTTGAGGCGAGAAAATACGGAGAAAATAGTCGTGGAACGTTTAAATGCGAGAAAACACGGAGAAAATAGTCGAGGAACGTTTTAAACCGAGAGAGATAGAAAAAAAAAAAGAAAAAGAAAAAAAAAACGAAAGAAGAGAAGAGACGAGACGAGATGGCAGTGCCGTAGCTCAAGCATTAAATGGACTTTTTCGTTTCGTGACGACGTTTTTCTTCATTTCTGAAGTGCCGTTTCTAAAGGGATGAGTATTTTTGGACGTACGGTAGAGGTGATTTACAAAAAGGAACACGAGAGAGAGAGAGAGAGAGATAGAAATAGTTTGATAGATAGATAGATAGATATAGAACGATATATATATATATATATATATATATATATATATATAAAGACGGGAAACGATGCTTGTGTTTCGTACAGACCGTAAAGAAAAATTTACAGAGACGTTGACGTTAAGAACGAACGAGAGAAAACATTTTGATAGAAAACGAGAAGAAATTGTTGCAAGACAATTTACTCGCGTACTCATTCAAAATTACTACCTAACATTTTCGTCCTGTTTACCGTCCTTTCTTATTTTCTTTTTTTTTTCTTTACTTGGTTTCTCTTCTTCTTTTTTCTTTAATAAATTAATTTGTCATAAAAAATAAAAATCGTAAAACGAAGAGTCAGTCGTGACTTCGTCAACAAGAGGCTCGTCATTGTCATCGAAAGGATAAATCTAATTCGGCGAAATGAGTGACGCGATCTAAGTACGAAAAAAGGATAAATAAATAAATAAATAAATAAATAATTGATTGATTCATTAATTAATTAAATAAATAAATAAACAAACAGGATGAAAAAGAAAACGGAGATAAATGAAAAGGAAAATGAAAAGAGAAAGGAATAAATAAATCTGTATCCAGGAATGGTCGACGGAATGGCAGCTATTTGAGGGGGTGTATGATGACGAGTATTAAAGAGAGAAAGAGAGAGAGAGAGAGAGAGAGAGAGAGGAGAAGGATCGATAGAGCGAGAGAGAGGAACATCGATCCTTCTTCTAACTAGATGTTGTGTTGCATCTGTGTCGTCCCAACTTCAGCCCTACTGACATTGGCCCCCTATCAACAAAAATCTCGAAAGTTTTAACGTAGATATGACGACCGATACGTCATTTACGCTTGACTACCATAATTTATAACGTCTATGGTAGTTTGTGCCAGGATACACGTCGAATCATTTCTGATATATATAATATATATATATATATATATATTTATATATATGGGATGATTCGAAAAATATGTTACAAACAAGATATATATGTAAGAAAAGAAAAGATATATTTTTATCTCGAAATATTTAGAAAATTATTATTATTATTCTACATATAAATATACATACATATATATATATGTATATATACATATATAAACATTTAAATACATGTACGAATATAAAACATTTAAAAATAGTATGTATATATATATATATATATATATATATATATATATATATATCACATTTAATTTATAAACATATATATACATTTTATCATTTATATATCACCCACACGTTTTTTAAGAATTCTAAGTGGATTATAATTAATTATTGATGCCACACACGCGTCCTTTCGTCTCTCCTCTCTCATTCTCTCTCTCTCTCTCTCTCTCTCTCTCTCGTGACCTTTTTATTCAAAAAAGAAAAAAAAAGAAAAACAAAAGCAGAAATAGCCCTGGGTAGACGAGTCTTTCCTCGAAAAACGGTTGTTTTTTCTGTTTTTTTTCTTCTTCTTCTTCTTCTTCTTCTTTTTATTTTCTCATCCTCGAAATTAAAAGAGGTCTTTTGAAATAATTTTACGACAGTTACTACGGATAAACGAGGGAGAAAAAGGAGGAGGAAGAAGTAGAAGAAGGAGATAAAAAAAAAAAGAAAATTAAAGGAAAAAAAAAGAGAGAGAACACGTATGCATTTGCACAAATATTTCTCGACAAATTAAAAAGACTATTTATGCATGAGGTTTGAGATTCTTTCGCAACATTTTCTTTCACTTCTTGGACTGCTTAATCTCTTTAAATTTACGCTAACGTACGCGTAATCGTATAACATTTTTCTTCTTGATAATATAATTAATGTCAGAGGCATTGTATATTATTCTAACGTTATTAATTAAGTATCATTAAAAATATATAATATTATGTTATATATTTTTAATATATTTTAATAATAATTTTTTTCTATAAATAATAATAATAACAATAATATACGTATAATAACTAACGATAGTTAAAAGAAAATTAAAAACAAAGAAAAAAGAAATCGGCCTTAACGTAGGTGTCGAAAAAGGGAGTAATTAATTTTGATAAAATCACTTAGGAACTTTCAGGTTCACCCTGTAGTACATAACAATGGCATTATAGTGATATTTATATTTCATATTTTAATACGAATTATTAATGATAATATTATAACGAGTAATATTAAAACAGTTAAAAAGAAAAAATGATAGCGTATAACAGGTAATAATAATACATAAAATAATTAACGATTGTATATTATAGTAAATGCTAGTTAAAAAATAACAATCGTATACAATAGGTATTACTAAATGCAAAAAAAAAGAAATAATAATAATAATAATAATAATAATAATAATAATAATAATAAGTAATAATAAATATATCACAACACGATATAAATAAATAGATACATAAAAAGAAAATTGCGTTATTCTCAAAAAAAAAAACAAGCGAACGAAGTAAACAAAAAGAAGAAAAAAGAAAAGGAAAAGATAAAAAAAATATATATATATGTATATACATACACACAATATAATAAAAGCAAAAAGAATCGCATTGCCCTCAGAAATTACTCAAAAAAAAATAAAAAGAGACAAGAGAAAAAAAAAAGAAACAGAAAAACTAACGAAACAACAAACGAGAAAAGAGGAAAGATAACAAAACGAGAACGGATACGAAATTATTTGGGGGGGGGGGGGAAGAAAAGGAAAAAAAAAAACTTAATTAAGAAAAAAAAATAAAATTCATTAAGAAAACGTGCGAGAGTTGAACGAACGCGAATATGATCGCTAGAAACGAATGAACTCGGACTGATTCAAATTCGTTAACCGTAATTCGGAATGAACTCTCGAACGGGTTAAAAATTCGTTTAACCTTTAGTAAAGAATGAACTCGTAAAAAATGTAATAAATAATCCGTACGTTCAGGAGACGTTAAGAAATTGAATTCTTTTCGAATTGAATCGATGGATTTCTTTTCAATTGAATTATTTTCGAACTTTAACACGTCGTACAGTAATCCGTTTACATGTAGTAGTAATATATTACGTTAATCTATACAATATCTATTATAATGTAGGAACGTAAACGGTGGTAGTAGGGATGGATAAGGAGTGAGGGCGAGAGGTTATGCGGGGGATGAAGGGATTGGTAGGATGGAAATGGGAGGTTACGGAGTACGGAGTACGTAATTTTGAACGCGCGTATTAAACGCATAGTTATGCGGACCAAAGTTCCAAGTCCCAAACGTTCCAGAGAAATGCCGGGACGCGGGACGCAGGACGAGGGTTGGGGTTAGGGGTTAGGGGTGTAGGCAGATGGCGGGGGTGGAAGGGTTGTGACGGCAAAGGGGTTGTGGTGGAGGGAGAGACAGGAATCGAATGAGAAATCGCGATATGACGGGGAGACAGGGAGACAGGGAGACGGACGGGGACGAACGAACGGACAGACGGACGGACAGACGGACGGACAGACAGACAGACAGGTTCAAACGTCGTCGTTCCGGAGAGAACAGCCTACTAATATCCGAGAAATTTCATTGCACTCACGTACCCTGCACCCAAAGGGATCTAAATCAATGTCCCGTATTTCTACTCCATCTATGAGAATTTATCTCTATGTATATATATATATATATATATGTGTGTGTGTGTATGTGTGTTTGTGTGTATGTATAAGTGTATGTGTATCTGTTGGACCAACGGCATACCCATACGTCCAATAGCTAAAGTAATCTACTGGGTACGTGACGACAAAGCATGATCAACAATTGATTTCTCTTCTTTTTTTCCTTTCTCTCTCTCTCTCTCTCTCTCTCTCTCTCTCTCTCTCTCTCTCTCTCTCTTTGTCTGTCTTTTTATTCCTCTTTTTTTTTCTTTTTTTTTCCTGTTTGTTTTTTTTTTTTTATTATTTTCGATACTCCAACCTCTCAATTTTTCTCGCTCTCCAGTGTCTCCTCTATCCGTTCGTCCTACCATCCATTGCTCTTTCCTTTTCTCCTCCTTCTCTTCTTCTTCTTTTTCTTCCTCTTCTTTTTTTTCCCTTCTTCTCTTCTTCTCTCCTTCCCGTTTTTCCTTTCTTTTTTTATTTTTTTTCTTTTTTTTTTTCTTTTTTTTTTACCTTCAAAACTTCCAACAACAATCGTAATACGTACGTACCATCGAACGAATCTATACTATCTCCCACCAACCCCTTCCAA
>OU426870.1:3254756-3284756 GCA_911387685.1 Dolichovespula media
AATGGGGTGGAATAGGGTAAAGGTGGGGTAGGAACGATGAAGGAGGAGGAGGAGGAGGAAGAAGAAAAAGAAGAAGAAGAAAAAGAAGACCCTATCGAATTAGAAACGGCGTTGTTCTAACGTTAGTAGAGATCTCATTGCCGTTACACAGTCTAAGTATTTACATGCACACATACATACATACGTATATACATACGTATATACATACATACATACATACATACATACACACATACATACATACATTACTTCGAATAAGGTCACCTTCTTTCTATCACCACCGGCTGTCGACTCAACCCCCTTACCTTTCCAACCCCTCATCCCTCTCACCTCTCCAACCCCTCATCCCTATGACCTCTCCCACCCTTCACCTCTCACTCATCTCCCATCACCCATCATCCCAACATCCATACCCAACCCCCATTCCCAATCCCAATTCCCCATTCCCATACCTCTTATTTCTTCGTTGAAAGTATAGCGTTGAAGAAGAAAAAAAATAAAGGGGGGAGAGAGATAGATAGAGAGAGAGAGAGAGAGAGAGAGAGAGGAGAGATCAAAAATGACGATAGAGTAAAAAACAGGTAAGAATCATTTCTCTTTTCTCCAATGAACTTTCTAGTTCGATCTCTATGAGAACCTGTAAGGAAACGTAAAAGTTACATGGAGAAACCATAAAAACGACTCTAAATGTAAGACGCGTTAACCCCCACTTCTTACCCCACCAACAGGAGGATCGTTTCGAAAACTTTCTTCTTTCTTTTACTTTCGTAATTTCATTAAAACCTTCCTCTTTTCCTTTTATTTCGTTCATTCATTCTCCCTCTTTCTTATCGCGTTATCAACGAATCCTGCATTAAAAGACTTAACTAAGTAAGTGTTCGCGCGTGTTTTTGTACGTTCGCGCGCTCGCGCGCACGCGCACGTTTATATATATATATATATATATATCCTCCAAAGTTAGTTCGATTTAGGGTAACTTTGAAAAGTTATTATTGTAACTTTATTAAAGGAGACTGGAATACTATAATCTTGATTGTCCGATTTTCCTCCTTGTTCTTTTTTTTTTTCTTCTCTTTTCTTTTCTTTCTATTCCCTTCCTCGAAAGGCCGAGGGCGAGAGATTAAGGGAGGATCACCGTGAGGGGAGGATTATAACGATACTATTTGTTGTGTCCCGTATTATGTAAAATTACGACGATCTGATATCCTCTCTCCCGCCTATTTCTTTTCTTTTCTTTTCTTTTCTTTTCTCTTTTTTATATCATCGTTTCTTTTATTCTCAAGGGAAAAGAGAAAACAAAAACGTAGGGAAAGGGGAAAAAAAAAGAGAAAAGAAGAACACAGAAAAAATGATGAAGAAAGAACGAACGATCTCGTCCTACGTGTTGTTTCACGTCGTAGAGGAATCGTAAACGTTCCAACGCGTTTTTTTTTATTTTTTTACAAGGAAGAAAAAGAAAAGAAAAGATAAGAAAAAAAGAAAATTGGAAAAAGAAAGAGAAAGAAAATCCGCACGATACTCGCACGTAATTTTTTTTTAAACGTATCTTTTTTTCTTTTCTTTTTTTTCCTTTTTACATTTAAAAAAAAAAAATAAAAAAATCTATCACTCTCTCGCGTAACAAAAAGGTAAAGAACGAGATCGTGTCCGGTTAAAAGGAAAAAAAAAAGTAACGATAACGATAATAATAATCATTTGTTTTAATCATCTTTTATTTTCTTCCTCTTTTTTTCTCCCTTTTATTTCCCCCATCCCCATCCCCACCCCCCTCCCCGTCATATAAATTAAACGAAATAAAGGGTGGGGGGTGGAGGTGGGTGAGCTTGGGGACAGACAACGATAATAATCGTTATACCGGGTGTTTGAGTATGATCTAATGCAATTCGTTGTAAAAGACAGGGGGAAGGGGGAGGGGAAAGAAAGGAGAGAAAAATGATAAAAAAAGAAAGAAAGGAAAAAAAAAACCTCCGCGCTAACAAACCGATCGGATAACTCGTAAATTCGATGGTATAAACTATAAACCGCAGTACGATGAAATTTTCCGACGTAACATTTTATGATCCATTTAACGAACGCCGAGAAATGAGGTGGGTAAAGGGGGGAGAGAGAGAGCGCGCGGCTGAACGAATAAACATCGGCCGGCCATTTTCCATCTTTCGTCGGGCGCGAGTTTTAATGAATGGACTTTAAATTTTCTACAAATATATTATAGATCCAGACGTATCATAGGCGGATGTTACATATATAGACATATGAGAAAATACCCTAGAGATGGACCAATCAAGATCAAGTTTGACATCGTGAATGTGAGTTTGTGTCTGTCTTTTATATATATATATATATATATATATATATATATATATATATATATATATATATAAATGTATGTATTTATGTTTTGTAATTTAATTTATAACTTTACTTTGTTACATTAAAATTTTATTATTATTACTAGTAAAAAATAAAAACAAAAAAAGAAGAAAACAATTAGTTCAAAACGAAAAAAGAGAGACAACGAGAAGCAAGAAAAGAGGAAGGAAACAAATATTGACGTTTCGAACGAAATTGCATCGCGATAACGTGATTAAATTACGTTAATTTTAGACTATTGCTCTTTCGAGCATATATAAAAGACGAAAAAGAAAAAAAAAAAGAAAGAAAAAAAGTAAGAAAGAAAGAAAGACAAACAAACGGGAAAAAAATAAAATGTAAAGACAACTTTCTCGTACGATCTAACATAATTAGAGAGAGAGAGAGAGAGAGAGAGAGAGAGAGAGAGAGAGAGAGAGTGAGAGAGGAAAAAAAATCAAGGCACGAAGTCTCCTAGCTCCGCCATTTATATTTACCAAAGGAATGCGGAATACGATCTTGAGCTTTTATTTTTATCAACATAGTCAAATGCATTTTGAAAAGCCTTATGAAAAGTCCCCGAAACTTCGGTTTTACAACAGCCATCGCTTTGCTTTTAAATATCCTTCGACCTTGTCGATTTCTTTTACTTCTTCCACGTCTCTTATTATCCTTTTTCCTTTTTCCCCTTTTCTTTTCTTCTCTTTATTTTCTACTTTTCTCGCGGTTTCGTATTTCTTTTCTTTCTTTTTTCTTGTTATTTTTATTCATTTATTTATTTCTTTTTTGTTGTTATTTATTTAACCACGTGGATGAAGGAAGAAATGATTATTCGTAATATAGTTCGTGTTTTTGTCTTTCTCTATTGCACTTTGCAATTAAAGAGTTTCGAGATCAATTAGGAACTTTTAATTCCTTTAAGAACTTTTATCCCACCCGATATATATATATATATATATATATATATATATATATATATATATATATATATACATATATATAATATAAGGAAAACAAATTATTATTAAAATATACATACATATGCTACATAAAGAAAATAAATGCATCGTATTATTATTAAATTATCTATAAAATTATGTATATAGATAAATAATAAAGGACGACAAGAACAATACCAACAACAACAAGAAAAATAACAAAAATGCGTTGTGAAGAATGTAATATTTATCTTGTCTATCAAATATAAAGTGAAGACAAACAAAAGGGACCGAGTGATGACGCGACGAAAGCATTGTGCTTTCCCTTTTCTTTTCTTTTCTCATTTTTCACTTTTACCATGCAATAAATCTACGACAAAATTCAGTAACTCGATTACGAAAGAAAGAAAAAGAATAAAAAAAAAAAAAGGAAAATTTCATTAGCGCGAAGTTGACTTCGTCAATGTAAATTTTTTAAATATCAATCAAAAATTAATGGAATACGTTAGGCGTAATACAAAATGATAATAATCCTTGAGCTAAAATTTTCGAAAATGTATATAAAAATTTATTGATATTAAAATTATAAATATTACGGTATCCCCTGTTTTTTCCCTTTTTTTTTTTTTTTCATAGTCATTCGTAGCGTGGCGCGGAAAAAACTTAGGGGACACCCTAATTATATATATATATATATGTATATATATGAACGTACATAGACGTACACTTATATAGAATGAATTTATGTCTCATATATATATATATATATATAACTACGTGTGAACCAAATATACACGTTCGTACAATCAATAACACACTCGACGATATTTAATCAGATATTTCGAACGTATACGAACGAGTAAAATTCATATCTACAATACCGTACGAATTTTAGTAATTTATGTTTCTACCGCAAATTCGATTTCGTACGAAATATCACATAATGCGATATCGCGTTTTAATAGTAATTAACAATAACAAATTTTGTAAGATCTCGACGATTAACGTCAAATCTAACTGACGAATTTTAATTACCTCATTTTTACAATATTACAGCGCCGTAAGAAAAATTTTGATCGTAACCCTCGAACTGTACCAATCGATAATTATCCCTTTCTTTTTCTATTTTGGTCGGTTCTTTTTTTTTTCGTCATCTTTAACTTTTCGTTTTGTTTTTCCTTTTTCTTTTTCTTCTTTTCTTCCTATTTTTCTCTTTCCTTTTCTCTCCCGCGAAAATGTTCGAAAATTAACATTAGTACGATAACATAACCTCTGTTTTCATTTGCTACCCTTTAAATATTCTTCTCGTAATAACACAGTCAAACCTTCAAACTACGAATGTGTATATATATATATATATATATATATATATATATATATATATATATATATCATCGAGCCGTTTTCATTTATCTCGTTCTTTTTTTCATTTTATTTCCTACTTGCGAATATTCAAGAAATTAACATACAGCGATAACATAACCTCACTTTTCACTTACCGTTGAATACCATTATCGTATTCATAACAATAAGAACAATCAAACCTTCGAACTATGATGATAAATCATTTAACTATTTCGTTCTTCCATTTCCAACTTGGGAATCTTCGTAAAATTAACATATTACGATAACATAACTTCACTTATCGCTTACACTTTTTGAATATTCATCGTAATGAAACGATGAAACCTTGGAACAGTGAAAATAAATCAACGAACGACTACTACGTTATTCCACTTCTTACGCGAGTATCTTCGAAAATTAACATACTTCGATAACATAACCTCGCTTTTTAATTAATGTTAAAATAATCGTCATAACGAAACAATCGAACCTTCAAACCAATTAACACGTATATTATTCTCTTCTTTTTTGTATTTATTTTATTCTTTTCTTTTATATTTTTTTCCGTTACAATTTCGTACACGTGAATCTTCACGATTAAACTTATCGCAATAACATAACCTAAAATTTTTTAATTGCGATCACGTATCGTTAAAAATTATTGAACAATTATTTTGCTCTTTTACTTTTTCTCTTTTTCTTTTCTTTTTTTCGTTTCCCTTCTGATCGATTATAACAGCGGAACGAAAAGAACTTTTAGAAATGGACGATGATTAAGTTCGAAAAAAAAAGAAAGATAGAGAGAGAGAAATGGAACAAAAAATCACGGAAATCTAATTTCATAAAATCGAATCAACCGAGCAACCTTTCACATTCCGTTGCCATAAAGTGAATATAACGGTCGTTTGTATTCAACGGAGCGTCATTTAAGAGCATTCGTAACCCTTCGACCAAAATTAACGCGAATATTCTTTCGTGTCGTCCCCTAGCGTCAAAAGCTCTTCGACTGTTATTTCCGTTTAAAGCTACGGGACCATTTTCACTTTCTCGCTCCCCCTCCCTCCCTCTCTCTCTCTCTCTCTCTCTCTCTCTCGGTTAAGTGAAAAAGAGAAAAAAAAGAGAAAGAGAGAGAAAGAGGAAAAAAACGAGAACAAAATTATCACGAAGGTTAACGACGAAAGGAGACAAAACGAGGTTACAAAAAAAGAAAAAGAAATAAAAAAAAAAAACAGCGTAAAAGGTAAAGAGGAAAAACAAAGACATAAAAGAAAATGGCTGCCCTTATTCGCTACCATAGCCATATATGATTTTAACGAAAACATCAGGACAATGGTGGTGATGATGGCGGTGACCATGGTACCGGTTGGTAAACGTAATCTCATCTCGTAGTGCCTCCTCATTCAGCCTTTTTCATCGATCCAATATGCATGCATGTAGGAAAGAGAGAGAGAGAGAGAGAGAGAGAGAAAACGGTAAGTTTATTACAGTTTTACATTTACCGTTAATAGTTTGCACGTCACGTAATTTCCGATTGGAGTTTCAAACAAGGTACGTATGTACGTACTCTTTATGAGGACGCTTTTAACTTTTTCTCGGGTACCTATCTATTTATTTATGTATTTACATACGTACGCATGTATCTCAACGCTTATTTACATAATACTACTACTACTACTACTACTACTACTACTTTATCCGAGAAGAGAGAAATAAATGGATTTGAAAAAAAAAAACAGAAGAAGAAGAAGAAACTTATCGTATATAATTAATATCTATATAATCGTGAACGTTTCTATCAACGTCATCGATTTATGGAGAGACCCTTATTCTTATCGAGAGAAAAAATATAATCTATCCCCTTTAGTGTCAGTTAATTCGTCTTACCTTCAAGTTCGATTGATTGAATAATTGTTTTTATTTGAAAACGTGACATTTTTTTACTTTTTATATAATCCCTTAATACGATTACAATTGATACTGATTTTGATTTTTTTTTTTTAGCACACACCTGTATGTATGTGTGTATGTGCAAGTACACGCATTGCACTTGTATGTGCAAGTACACCATAGAGTGGTATGCAATAGTAGTCGAATTTAGAGGCAATACTTTAATCAAATTTGCTTTTAATTAAATTCTTAGCTTGAAAACCCTTTCGAGTAATTCAATTTCCTTTTTTTTGAATTCAATTCGAAAATTTGTTTTATACAATCTCTCTTTAATTTGTCGATTAATTTGTTTTGTATTTTTTTCTTTTTTTTTCTTCCTTTCGTTACTAATACAATTTTATATTACAGCGTGTATGTGTGCTTATAGTTCTTCACATAAATTTGTAATCACTCGAAAAATTTTGATTAATTTTCAAAAGTACCTATGGTTAATCGTTTAACCTTAAACGTCTCGAATAATTAATTTCTTTCGAAAAAATAAAGGAACATTTTCTTTACGATCTTCTATTTAATTTATCAATCAATTTCTCGCGTTATTGTCAACGGCATTTTATTACACGTATATACATAAATACATACGTACGTACGTACGTAGGTACATACATATTACACAGGTATAAATTTTTAACTGAACATTAGTTACAATTAAATTTAATCAAATTAGCAAGAGTAATACTGATTTAATCAAATTAGCTGAAGTAGTAATGAAATTAATCAAATCAACAATAATAATACCCATTTAATCAAACGTACAATTAATAAATAAATATCTAACCAATTCGTTAATTATTTTTTGTTATAAAAACACAAATTTTCATATAACCTATCGATTAATCTGTCGTTTTATTATATATAATGAGCACGACTTTATAATGTGCACATGCATACGTACGTATTTAAAACCGTGGAAAAAACGAGACCGAAGAAGAAAAAGAAAAAATTAAGAATTGTAGAAAAGATGTGATAAAAGAGATCTATAAAAAGATGCGTAAAAAAATGTGTAAAAAATGTGTAAGAAAATATATAAAAAAAATGTGTAAAAAAAAAGAAAATATCTAAAATTTACAGTTTCTTCTTCCGTAATTTAAAGGATTACTTTTTTTCTCTCTCTCTCTCTTTTTTTCTTTTTTTTTTTATGAAGCAAAGTTTACGAACAATTAGAACCGGTACGAAAAGTTTTCTTAATGAGAAAATGAGAATTATCCCAATCCGTAATAATAATAATAATAATAATATCACAAGAGATCAAAAAACGTCCACTCGACTGAAATATATTCGTATATTTTTTTCCTTCTTCTTCTTTCCATTTTTTCTTTTTTTTTTGTTTGCCTAATCCCTATTCTCTTTTTCGGTGAATGATACAAAACGAGTAAACTTTCATGAATGAGTAATCCCTCATTTCGGCTTCTCTCTCTTTTTTTCTTTCTATTTCTTTTTATTTCTTTCTTCTCCCTGTATTGCGTTACGCAACTCAGTACTGCTCAGTACCGAATTAAATTCCAATGTTTCCACGTAAAATAGAATTAAATTATTAACTCGATTCTCGTAGCTTACAAAATTCCTGTAAATTCGTTTTAAACGCTATACACAAGTTAAATCAAGCTAACAACATACATACATACATACCAGAGAGAATTAATATTTGAAAATTAACTGGATATTCACATTTATAATCTTATATTTTCGAGGTTAGTATTATGTGTTCGAAGAGATCGTACATATATTCTAAAAATATAAATATACTAATATATATATATATATATATATATATATATATATATATATATATATATATATGAAGAATTAATTGAGGTAAAAATTGTATAATTAAGATAAAAAGGATAAAACGATTTTTCAAACTTTTCCTTTTCTTGTTTCTTTTTTGTTTTATTGAGGTTAAAATTTAAAGACGAATATCATTGCAGACGATAAGAATTGTATCGCCGATTTGATTCGTTATCGATCGGTCAATCAATCGATAAAAACAAAAACAAATATCGAAATAACGTTCGTCAATTGTTTCTTGTTTAATTCGACCACGTCGATAAGGAAGGAAATGCAATAGGAAATGTTAATAATGTTAAAACCCACAAAGCATGGAGTTTGCGAGATTAACCGAATCGTAAGCACGATCATAGACCACATCAGATAGCGTGTAACGATGGTTTCAAGGAAGCCAAAAGCACTATGAGTTTAATTACACCATCTTTGTGAGCAAGTAGTAACCGTAAAGTTTCCTTTACATATACGAACTGTATATATATATATATATAGAACGTGACGATATTATATCTCCTTTCTACACACACACACACACACACATGTATCCTATTTCATAAATAACGTTACGTATATCCTAATGACGAGTAATAATAATCAAACAAATAATATTAAATATATAAATCGGTGATGACCGACGTATATTACGATAAAAATAATATTTATCGGCCGAGTAATTCCTTTAGAATATAAAATTTAATGTTAATTCGATGAAACTAACCAAAAATTATCGCGTAATAATTACTAATATAGCGTTAATAATATTATTACTATAATAATTATGTCGCACAAATTAATGTTTAGTCGAATAAATCTAATCTAAAATTATCGTATTATTATCAATCTCCCATTAATAATTATTTTATTACGTTAAATTTTTTCATAGAAATTAATATTAGTCGAGTGAATATAACCTCGAATTTTCACATGACAAATATCGCGCATCGATAATATTGTTATTATAATTTTCTCATTATAATTAATGTCAATAGAATAAAATCCAACGACAAAATTATTGTTATTATTCTTTTATCTGGTATATATATTTAATACGTCCTTTTTAATATTTTTATTATTTAGATAATATTTCATCGTGAAAATTCGTCGTACTTAAAAAGATCTGTACCACCACCTCGAATCAACGTACGATTAATAACGACTAAATATTGTCAATAACGCAACTAATATTTTATTATCCTCTAAACATTTGCACAATACGTTTGTTATTGTTAGAGATAATATTAAAAGAAGGAAAAAAAATATCTAACTCATCAAAGTATCACATTCGATGTTAATATCTTAATAATTTTATGATTTAAATGATATAGTTTTTAATTTTATAAATATTTCATAAGTTATTTCTATGATATTTATTATTACTATTAATATAACAATAGTAATAATAATGATTATTATTATTATTATTATTGTTTTCTAATAAAAAAAAAAATATTGATTAAAAAATAATAATTATTTGTCCGTTTACGGAAATAATCAAAGGCTGATAATGAGAAATGAAAATGATCGAGCTTTTGATCAATTCTAATTAAATTGATATACCACAATGAGAAGGAAACGTTCGTCCTTGGAGTTACGTGAGATTATCAAGGGACGATGGATCAAAGGAATGTAGATCAAGTAACCTTGAATTCTCAGGGAACACCACGGAAATTGACTTTTCTATGAGTTTACGCGCTTTCGCCGTATAAAATTGAAAGGAGGAGGATAACGTTCATAAATATCCATTCTGTGGATATTTATCCCGATATGGCGGACGTCGTCGTTAGAAACGTAAACAAAAAAAGAAATTAAGAAAAAAGGAAAACTCACGAAGTTTTCATTTTTGTGTCACAATAGCAATAAATATATTCGCAATGCGAGATCGTAAGACGGAACGTGTGACGGTAATTAAAATCATTTGAAGTTGTTCGAAATTAACAAACCCGGAAATGTCAATCTTTAAAATTTTCCATTAACGATCATTCCGAAATTCCCGTCGAGATACGTTCGAAAAGATAAAACTTGGAAACTTAATTTGTCCTGGGAAAGAAAAAGAAGCAATTACCTTATTTCGATGTTATAACCCGACGTCGAAGTTTTCGTTCTCGTTCACCGATATATTTTCCGCGACAATTTCGATTAAACCGTTCGAGCCCGTAACGATGGAAGAACAACCCGAATTTTTCTTAATACTATTTCGAACGAAATTCTCTGTGAAACGCGATACTAAAGACATCTTCGGTGAATCGTACGAAAGATATTCACGTCGATAACATCGCACATAGTTCTTCGCACTAATTACCGACCAATCGACGATCTGCGATTTCCTCCCCTCCACCCGTTGATTAATAACAAAAAGATAAGATCAACATAAATTCAAGTTGATATCGTAGGACACCGTTTCGATATGATTTATCGACCGTGCACCATTCTCAATTACCATTAATAATAGGAAACAAATCACATTCGATCAATCGAGCAAAACTTTCAACCTCGTTCGAGTTCACATAATATCGTAGAGATGGCGCCAGAGTAACAAGTTTTCCTCGCTCCATTCTATCTTTGTGGGGACATCCTTATCGACTAAGATCGTTGCATTCGATTATATATGTATGTGTGCATGCGCGTGCGCGTGCGTGCATTTGTGTGTGTTGTGTGCATACGTATACGTGTGTGTGTGCGTGCGTGTACATGTATGCATAACTTTAATGCAGAAGACGAAACGAGAGTTATGGCGAATATAAGAGAAATCGTAGAGGGATCTAAAGATAATTTATCAAATAAATTCAAACCCGACATGGATGTGATTTAACAAAATTAATAGACAAAGGATCGTCGATGACGAAACCACGTGAAATAACGTTTGAAGTAATATAATTCTTCCCTATGGAAACCCTTGAAGTTCTCGAAAGAACACGTGACTGGTCTGTGGCAGTGACGTTTGCAGCCTCTTTCTGACGTTTTCCATACAGTAAACAGCCCCAGTAGTGTCTAGTGCATGTAACGGGTATCGTTGAAATAGAAAGAAAGCTTTTATTAAAACGTACTCACGTAAGAATATAATCTTTCAAAAAGATATCTTCGAGATCTGTCCGTCGAACCGCGAATCCTAGTCTAGTTTCTCCGTTGAATATTATGATTTTTTTCTTTCTTTCCTTCTTTCTTTTCTCAACTTTTACGTAAAAAAAAAAGAAAAAAAAAAGAAAAAATTCTCTTCCCACGTGGGGAAAGTGCACGTTGAGGACCAATGAGAGGAGCCGAATATTAGGAACAAAAACATACACGAACATGACGAAGAAGAACGACGAGGGCTGTGCCTGAAAAATAGAAAGAGAGAGAGTGAGACAGAGTGAGAGAGAGAGAGAGAGAGAGAGAGAGAACGACAAAGTCGATCGGAGAAAAGAAAGAAAGAGAAATATATATACATATATATATAGAGAGCAGAGAGAAAGAGAGAGAGAGAGAGAGAGAGACATAGTGTATAAGAGAAAAGAAGACAGAGGCGCCAGTGCCGAAGCTTTATCTTTATTATGCGCCGCTAAAGTGAATTGTCAAGTGAAATCAGAAATGGCTGCCAACGAACAACAACGTAAGGTAAGTATAGGAGTGATTCGTGACAGAAGTATATTATTTATACGAATAAAAACGATCGAGAATCGTGAATTGTTAATGAATAAAACTAATAAATCTGTATGTTCGACATTAAATAATATATATATATATATATATATATATATGTATATATATGTATGATATATATATATGTATATATATATAATATGTATGATATATATATATATACATATAGATATACATATAAGTATATATGTATTTATACGATCTCATATTTCTTTTTCGATTATATTAAAATACCGCGAAGCAGTAAGAGAATATATATCTGGTCGTTTGTTTGACTTTGTGTCAAAAGTCAAGCGCTCACGTCGTTATCTCTTTCTCTCTCTCTCTCTCTCTCTCTCTCTCTCTCTCTCTCTCTCTCTCTCTTGCATATACACCCATTAGTTCCGTCTTTCTCTCTCTCTCTCTTTTTGTCTCTGTCCCTCTCTCTCTCTTTCTCTATTTATCAATCTATCTATCTCTTTATCGCTCTATCTCTTAATCTCTTTCTCTCTCTCTCTTTCTCTCTCTCTCTCTCTCTCTCTCTCTCTTTTTGTCTCTCAGTTGGTAACTTTTATTGAATGGAGAAAAAAAATATTTTCAGTAAAAGTTAATCGTTAGGAACGACTATGACCGATGACGGATCCAGTAGTATGACGTTGAGGACGAGTACGTGCTCAACCTTGAAGCTTTTACCTTTTTTTTTTTTTAATTTCATTTTTCTTTTTTCCTTTTTATTTTTTCTTTTTCCATTTTTTTTTTTCCCCATTCCCCCGTCCCATCCCCGTCCGCCAGTCATGCTCACCCTCCCCACACCCCACTCGCCGAGCGAATTTCATTTTTCGACAAATAATCAAATTAATTACGAACGTGATCCCATCTATTTTGTCGCTTTCTTCCCTCCCTTCCCCTCTCCTCCCCTACCCTCCACTCTTCCCACGCCCTCTTATCTTTTCTCTTTTTTCCTCTTTCAATAATTCTTTATTTATTTATTTTTTTTTCCCCCTAAACGAATCATCACTCTTCGAAACATGTACTATTTGTAATACGTACGTATGTCATGTATACACATACACACACACACACACACACATACATACATACATACATATATATATATATATATAGATTTTTCTTTTTTGGTAATTTCGTTAATGAAATTGACTCGTAAAGAGACAGAAAGAGAGAGAGAGAGAGAGATGTAATGAGCGACCAGCTTGTGATCCTTGTCTTTCTTTCTCTCTCTCTCTGTTTCTGTTCTCGCTCATTCGTTCGTTCTTCCCCCACCATATCTACCTACCTACCTACCACCTCTTCGTTACCCCCACTCTCTCTCTCTCTCTCATTCTCTCTCTATCTCTCTGTCTCTCTCTCTTTCTCTTCTTCGTTCAGACAGTATTTACATCCAGCACGAGCAGCTGTCAGTCGCGAACGGTTTCGACGGACGGTGTCATAACTGAGGGAGTTCGTGCAAAATGCGTGACGTCAGTGTGAGTTTTCGTTTTCCCGAGCCGATCATCCTCCACGAGAGAAAGAGAGAGAGGGAGAGAGAGACGAGCAACATCTTTCTATTAAATATCGCTCTTTAATTCCTCCTCCTCTCCTTTTTATTTCTCTCTCTCTCTCTCTCTCTCTCTCTCTCTCTCTGTCTTTCTCTATCTCTGTCTGTCTGTCTCTCTCTCTCTTTCTATCTCTGTCTATCTGTCTCTTTCTCTTGCTCTCTATATATGCATAATATATATATATGTACATATATATATATATATATTTTTTATTACTTGTTTTGTTTTTCTTCGTTGATCGTCTCTTTGAACGGAAAACGTCAGAAAAGAGAATCACGACGGGAATCACCTCCTCTCTCTCCCTCTCCCTCCCTCCCTCCCTCCCTCTCTCGCTCTCTCTCTCTCTCTCTCTTTCTCTCTCTTTCTGTCTCTCTCAACAGTGCGTGTTATGCGCGAATTTTGCCGTACGATGGTGCAATCAACGTACTTCTCTCTTTCTCTCTCTGACATACACACACACGCACGCACACACACTCTTTCTATGCCTTCCTGTTCTATATTTATATCTATCCATCTATCTATCTTATTTTCCAACATTACTCGATACATAAATTTAATAAATAAGTATTTAGTTCGACGAGAATTTTCTATCATTGTCGCACATATGTCTCTCTCTGTCTCTCCCACTCTCTCTCTCTCTCTCTCTCTCTCTCTCTCTCTCTCTCTCTGTCTCTCTTTATCCCCACTCTACTTCTTTATTACTAATCGTTGCAGCAGTTTATTTTTCACTGATCGGTAATAGGGAAAGGACTACGTATCTCTTTCGAGTTATTTCTACTGATTTTTTATTTTATGTTTCTTTCTCTTTTTTTTTGTTTTTTATCATTTCTTCTATTGTTACCATCGTGATTCTTTTTTCTTTTTCCCCTTATTTTATTCTTTTCCTATTTTTTTCTTTTTTTTGTATTGTCTTCCTTATCTTTTGCCGATTTATTACGTCGTCCTTTAAAACGACCGTAACGAAAACAAAAACGAATTTTAAATGATGCGTAAGAGAGGAAAAGAGAGCAAAACTAATGATATAAATATATGTGTATATATACATATATATACATGTATGTATGTATGTATATGTAGTTATAAAACAATAATTAATACGAATACCAACATATGTGTGATTTTGTTGATGATGAATAACGACGATTCTTTGGTTTTATATATATATATGTATATATATTTTTTTTTCTTATATATACATATATATATATGTATATTATGCATTTTTTTCTGCCTATCTTGTTTTCTCTTTCATATTTATACAACGTTCGCGTGGTGTATACTGTTGCAACAACGAAAAAGACGTCTTCGCGAGCTGGACCGTTCAGTGTGTGTGTGTGTGTGTGTGTGTGTGTGTGTGTGTTCGCGAGAGAGAGAGAGAGAGAGAGAGAGAGAGAGAGAGAGAGAAACGTTGAAAGAGAAAAAAATAAGAAAAAAAAGAAATTGTCTACATATAATAAATTGTATTGAATTTATTTTTTATTATATTTCTTTTGTTATTCATTTAATTTTCCTTTTCTCTTTTTCTTTCTTCGTACACACACAACAAAGAGAGAGAGAGAGAGAGAGAGAGAGAGAGAGAAATTAAAGGAGAATATTGCGATAAGTTTTATTTCAGAGATTGATGTTACGTCAAGAGAAAAGAAGAGAGAGAGAGAAAAAAATAAAATAAAAAAGGGGGGAAACAAAAGAAAGGACAAACGAAAAACATGAAATAGAGATCAGCTGGCTCACACAAAATGGTATCGTTCTTCATTTGCATTTTTTTCATGACGCGACAATTTTTTATTATGCGGCATTTTAAATACGTTTCGCGAGTCGAAACATAATGGTGGACAGTAGTGCATCGTGTGAGAAAAATGCAAGAAATCTTTTTCTCTCTTTCACTTTTCTCCTCTCATCTTTTCATTTTCTTTTCCCGTCCCTTTTCTTCTCTGTTATTTCTTTTCTTCTTTTCGTCGTCGTCGTCGTTGTCGTCGTCGTCATCGTCGTCTTTACGTTGTACCGTCATCGAGATTGACTTCTTCTTATTGACTGTACTGATAAGTTTAAATGGCTTATCGGTACACGTAATCTTACATCAGTTGTTCGTGCACAAATTCGTTTTGTTTCACGTTTACGTTTATTTTCTTTTTCTTTCTGTTTCTCTCTCTCTCTCTCTCCTTTTCCTTTCTTTTTCTTTTCCTTCCTTTCTTTCTCTTACAACGCATACGTTAATTATTTTTTTGCGTTGTCATTAAAAATCGTTTAAAAATTTTACATAGTTTCTCTCCTTTTCTCCATTTCTATCCTACCTTTTACTTTTAGATAGAAAATAAAAATAAATAAATAAACAAATTACATTCGACGTGCGATTACCAAGATTTGTTTATAGCCTTAACGATTGTTGTTAGTTCATCAAGAATATGTGTCGATTTACTTTTTGGATTTATCAGAGAAGTTGTTTACGAAGTCAAAATTTTATTTCAAGCATCAGTATATCTTCCTTTCGTTACATAAGAATATACATTGGGAATTATTGAATATTGATTTTTGATAATAACCGATTGATTTTTAATTAACATTCTTACATATTGTTATTAATTTTATTATACGGATTATAAGTTTTAAGTGATGTCTTTCAATAAAGAACTACTAGTGATATCTGTGTGATAACATTGAGGAACAATCTTATTTTTGATTGATGAGTGTTTCAAAACAAATCTACATATATATATATATACATAGACAGACAGACAGAGAGAGAGAGAGAGAGAGAGAGAGAGAAGAGATCAATAATGTTCTTGTAATTACATCAACATGCTTTCTAATACTACTATATTTAATTCGCTGGATATTTTTTATCAAACAGAAATTCTTTCTTCTTTCTAGGAATTCAATTTTTTTAACAATACGCTATAAACTATTGTATCTTATTATTTGATATAACAACATAGTTTCTTTTTTTATGTTATGATTGTTGAATTAATATCATAATTATTTATATCCATGATTTAGGAACCCAAAGATTTGCGAGAACCAGCTCATCATGCCAGAAGACCAATGAATGCATTCTTAATTTTTTGTAAGCGACATAGAGGATCCGTACGATCTGGTTTTCCACATTTAGAAAATCGTGCGGTTACAAGAGTACTTGGAGAATGGTGGGCGACACTTAATCCAGATCAAAAACGTACCTATAAGAATTTAGCACAGGAGGTAAATATTTTCAACAAGTTAACGATTGAAAATTAATTAGAAATATGATGGTTTGGGCTTTGACTTTTTCGATATCAATAAATTTAATAACGCATGTAGTTATGTTAGATAATTTTTGGGAAAGAGTTCATTTCGCGTTATTAATATTATTACTATAATTTTAGTACAAAGACGCCTTCTTAAAAGCGAACCCTGATTTCAAATGGTACAAGTTACCAGCCCCTCCTTTACGTACATTGACTACAAGACCTACAAATAAAAAGCAAGAAATAGGAACCGTGGACCAGGCTACAGAAAGTGTCAAATCCGAATACGAGTCTTCCGATTATACAAATTCAGATAATAAAGATGGTCAGGCCATACAGCCAGGCAAGTTAGCAGACGAATCTCAAATTGGTGGCCTTAGCTCTCTTTTTACTCCGCAAAAGGTGCAATTAACCGAAGAGCAAATAACGACTCACAATGATGTTCCTGAAAAAGAAGTTACAGCACCGAAGCCCCCTAAAAAGAGAAATCCAGAATTGCTTCTTGCTCTTGAACATAAAAACGAATGCAAAGTTGATCTTTTTAATGAAAAGAAAAGGAAGCATTCTGAATCGAATAACAATGAACAACATACAACGGTATAAATTGTATTATTAATTATTATCCGTATTAATGTCGTTTATATAGAATTTGTATCCTTAAAGTGCAAGTACCGTTTTTGCAAAAGTATTTATTAAATTTGCAGCATATAGAAAATGATAAACACGTGACAAACTCATTCCTGGACTCAAATGCCAATTCCGAAGAAAATAATTATAGAGGCGAAAGAACCTGCAAAGGATTGCGGTATCAAAAGTTTCTAGCGGAACAAATTAGGCATATTGGACCATCTGGACAAAATAACAAACGAAAAAAATCAACAACGTCGTATAGGTAAAGAGTTGTATTTCTGTTATATTATATGTACTATTCTTAACATAATAACAGTAACGATGTTTTCTAATTGAAATTATTATTCATATTGTTAGTCCTGAAGAGCGAATAAACGAGAGAAGAAATTCAATATCTTCCAACATTAGTGAAAAAACTGATTCTTTAAGTAGCGAAGGTGGAAATAGTTCACGCGGTGAACTAGAACATTTAGTGGAAAGGTAATAATTTTATTAACCTATCGTCCTCGTTTCGCTTCGAATTGAATTTGTAATGTAGGATAATGTGATTATTTATTTAAAGTGCCGAAGGAAATATGGAAGCCTCAAAACCTGAAGAAACAGAAACGGAAGGTGCTGAGAGCGAGGTGGATTTTGGACCTTGGACAACACGCAAAAGATTTCGTGCTGAGTAAGTCCAACGAAAGAAGGCAGTAATGATTCTGCTACTTTTTTAATTTTCTTTTTCTTTTTTTTTTAAATCTTTCGCAGAAAAAATAATAAAACAGATGTAATGTCTGACGTAATATTGTTTTTACGTTTAGGGATTTTAATTTAGAAAAAAAAATTGAGGCTTTACCTTCCTTAAGTTTAGAAGAATTTCAAGAAAAGAAAAAACAACAGCGTATAAACAAGAAAAAGGTTTTGCAAAAACTTAATACAAATAAATGGTGCCATGGTAATACCAATAGTGGTCAAAGCAATAGACAAAGTAATAAAAATGGATTAAATACAACAAATGAAATTCCAGAGGACGGTGAAAAATCACTTTTGGTAGGAAGTCAAAAGAGAAAAGCACGAAAGCAAAGCATTACGCGTAATGCAGCGGCAACGACGACGACAACTTCGAATATGTCTGGAAACCAAGAATCAAATAAGAGTAAGTACGATTTAATAAGAATAATATCGTACATCCGGTGTTATATAACGAATGCTCAGTTCAATTAATTGAGGAATTTTCGTATTTAATAAGAATATTTATAAGCTTATGTGAACAATTTTTTGTCTTTCTTTCATTATATTCTCTGCGACGTCGTCCTTTTTCTTTTATAATAAAAATCTTTTCAATTGCGATATTAGAAACGAAAATTTCTCAAAACATTTCAATACTCTTATCAATTTTATTTCTACTTTGCTAAAATACTATAATATAAGAGAGATAACACATACATGCATGCATACATACATACATACATACATACATACATACATACATACATACATACATAGATAAATATATACATATGTATATATCATCATGTTTTTTCAACAAGAGAAAGAAAGGGAACAAAATTTAATTAATCTCAAATAACGTGATTTCTTTCAAATCATGACTTTTGTAGATCTTTATTTTGTTCTCATATTTATTATATTTAAGATCTCTTACTCCAACATTAGCTGTTTTTTAGTTAGGTAGAGAATTTAATTATTTCTACAAATATTGATAGCATGGTGTGCATCACCGGACCTGGAAGCATTGGCATGTCTTGCAGCGGTTGCCGCCAATAGAACAAAACTTACCAAAAATAATGCTTAACTATTGAACCCGCAATCATGCATAAGTTTAATATTTGTGCTAAACGGAACAAGGTGTTATTAAATTTTATTATCGATATAATTTACTGTCACTGCAGGATTATTAAAGTTTCTGATAGAAGTGCTATTATCATAAAAAAGAAAAAAAATATTATTATAATGTTTCTAACGTGATCATTATTATTATTATTATTATTATTATTATTATTATTATTATTATTATTATTATTATGATTATTATTATTATTATTATTATTACTATTACTTTATTATTATTATTATTATGATTATTATTATTATTAATATTATTATTATTGTTACTATCTTTAATATTCATTACTAAAATTATTCTCTAATTAATATTACCCAACCACTATAATAATGAGTTCTTTAATCATCTAAATGTATAGAAAAAAAATTAACTTCTTTGATTCCATGAAATTGCTCCATTATTATAGTATACAGTGGTTGAATTAGATAATGTCTTTCACATTGTGTAGCAAAGAAATAATTATGTTTATATTTGTATTTTGTAGGAACATAAATATTTTTTTTTGTTTATATTGCTTCTAGTTGCATGTAATATTCTATATAAGTTATGTAACGTTTCACGTTGTTTAATCTTTTATCAGGAAATATTTTATAATGTTTTATGATGTTCTGTTGATCGATCAGCATTTACGGATGATAGTAAATGCATAAATTTTATCCACATTTCATATAAGATTCTTAAAAACTTTATCGTAAAAAGAAAAAAGGAGAAAAAGAAATATATATATATATATATATATATATATATATATATATATATATATATAAATCTGTATAAATTGTATCAATAGTATATAAACGAGGATATATTGTAATATGTTGCCTTGAAAAAATCCTCGATATATCGTGACATAAGTTGTACAATACGGGACAGAAACAGACGAGACTTTTATGTATGTACCTAAACTGACTGAAGTATAGTACTGACTTAGAATAAAATCTGAATAATGCTATTTTTCTTATCAAGAGATTTATGAATATTATAAGAGTTTAGAGTATAATAATATAATGAGAAATATTTTCACATAATTAATTTCAAATAATAACAAAAGTAATAATAATGGCACAATTGTTGCTTTTCAAGTATCTTTCTTTCTCGGGTTTTTCTTTTTCTTTTTTTTATTATTATTATTTATTATTACTATTATTATTATTATTATTATTATTATTATTATTATTATTATTATTATTATTTCTAAACAAATACTTTTCTAGATTTTCTTTATGTTCTATATAAAAGTGTGGTGTACATAGGAATAGGTGCAGTATTATGGAAAAAAAAGGAAAAAAAAGAAAAAAATTCTTCATGACCTGGACATCAAAAATCGATGTAATCAAATTAAAAAAAAATATATATATATATATATATATATATATATATATATATAAAACTATTTACATGTGTATGAACACGTGTACATGTAAATATACATGCTCGAGTACATGAACCTTTAAGAGTATCTAATGCAGAAAAGATTAATATTACTAATTGTAATAATTGGGTCTCTGCAATATTATCCAGAACATGTACATATGCATGTAGACGTGCGATTTAATCATAAGACTACTTACATATATACATATATATATATACATATATACGTATATATATACATATATATATATACATATATACGTATATATATACAATATATATATATACATATATATATATATATATTACATATTTATAATATTTATATCGACTAACTATTATATATTTAATGTTATGGCCATGAAAATGCGACTCTGTGCTTTGTTGGAGAAAGTAAGAGACTCGTCTGTGATTTTGGCTAGAGAAATTTTTATATTTTATATTTTTCTATTGTGTTTCTCTCTCTCTCTCTCCCTTTTTCTGTCCTTATATCATTTTATTTTATTGGAAACGTAATTCTTGATATCTCTTAAGAAGTTTAATGTTATATATATATATATATATATATAAAAAAAAAATGTTTAAGCAAACAAGGGAGTGTACTGATTATATTTCAAATGTGCCTTTGAGAAGAGAAGTGAATATACCAATTAAATAATGACCAATAATATATTTTCGATTCATTTCACTCTTGCGACCACTTTCTGGCTTTTACATTCAAATGTTCCAAGTTTTTCTACTTGTAAGTACTCTATTTGGTACTTGATTGACGAAGTTAAAGACAGCCTAGCTTTTAAAGCTCTGACTACTAAAGAAATTTAAGAAAATATGTTTTGAATTTTACTGCACAAAGATCTATGTACCTAGCTCTATAAAAGGATAAATATATATATATATATATATATATATATATATATATATATATATATATATATAAAGAAAAAATAAATAAATAAATAAAAAACAAAAAGAAATAACACAAAAAAAAATAATAACAAAAAATATATAATTTACCATAAATATGTATACATACGTATTTGTAACATATTGTATACCATTTATATGAATAATAAAGATACAATATTTTGATGTAATAAAGATTATTATCAAATGTCTCTATGTACAATAAAACCATTTAATAAATTTCTTTCTTCTTTTACCTTTTCTTATCATTCAAAAAGAAAAAAAAATCAGAAAGAGAAGAAAAAGAAAGAAAAAAGATGAATCTGACAAATTTAAAATCAAAACTACAAATTAATGTATTTATTCAATGTTATATCATATTATTTTCTAGAACTTTTCGAGTATATTAAAAAAAAGAAAATCACTATGCTACGTCATTGCATTATATAAAAAACGTATGAAAAGTATAAATTATATAAGAATATTTGTATAATAGATAAAAAAATATTAGAACCTGTTGAAAACGTCAAAAAGGAAAAAATAAATAAATATTAGAATGGCGCCATCTCGGTTGTGAAACGGAGAAACTAAACTACGATACGTCGGTGAAGTATGTACGTAAGTGTTTGTAGACTATTAAACACACGATTGTATGTACTTAAAGTAGTGTAAATGTGTCGAGTGTATTTGGTTGCAACATCCATGTGATTATTATTCTCTTTATTTGAACGTTCAAGAGTAAAAATTAACAATTCATACATTTAGCCTCTTTCCTAATAAACAAACTTTAAAATGGGGGTAATATTTTTGGAACACATCGGTGGCACACGACTTTTTTCTTGTGCTTCCTGTGACACAAATCTAACAAACCGAGGACAGCTGATCAGTACCCGTTTCACAGGAGCAACTGGTCGAGCTTTTCTTTTTAACAAAGTTGTCAACCTTAATTACAGGTATAGAATACATCGCACTATTGTCTCTCTTTATTATTTTACATATCACGATTTTAATATTGTAAACACCTTTGTTAAGTACTAAAATTGTTTATTTTTTTTTTTTTACATGAATGAATTCTTGTTTTTTTCTTTTATTTTCCTTTTTTTTTCAACCGACATCCCTCAAAAATTTTATTGAGACTAATTAAAATTCATTGCTCGATAATATTAAAATTAAGCTAAATCGGTACAATTTAGCATAATGTTTGTAAGAATCATCATCATCATCTTGGTTGTTTATTACCATCTCTAACCATTGTTATATGGTTAACAGCGAGGTACAAGATAGAGTGATGTTAACTGGACGTCACATGGTACGAGATGTCAGCTGCAAAAATTGTGACGCTAAACTCGGGTGGGTTTATGAGTTTGCAACGGACGATAATCAACGATACAAGGAAGGCCGGGTTATATTGGAGCGTGCTCTTGTTACCGAGAGTGATGGAATGGGAGAAAATATTTAATACTTAATAGTTTATAATGCACAGTAGAGTTTAAGATCTATATATGTCTAAATCCTTTAGTATAAATCCATTGCCGTATATATATATATATATATGAAATATTTCTCAACTTGTGTCAATTATCGGTATAAGTATTAAGCGTGTTATTTTCTTTTTCTTTCTAGTAAATTATGTGGAAATGTCAACTTTTTCATGAAATCAAATTGATCTTGCCAAATGTTAAATGTCAATTGAAAGGTCTTTACCAAAACAAAGAAATACAAAATAATATTTGTTATTTATATGTGATTTATTATGATGAATATAACAATGCAATATTATTTGTTAAAGATTCTTTCAAACGTTGTTCCAATTTCATGATAAATGTTGAATTTCGATCTTAATATATGCTTGTACGTTTATATTGTGTAAATAAAAATTAACAAACTTTCTTTAGTAGCAGATTGGTCGATCAAGAAAACTGAAAACAGCATGAAGATATAAAGTGCTACAATGAAAATTGTGTAATTATAAGAACATGTGCAATAATATGACATAATGGTATTAAAAGAAAACAAAAAAGATGAAAAAAAGAAAACAAGAACAACAAACTTTTGACTAAACGTATTGAAATAGTTGTGTGTATTAAAAATTCCATTATGTTAAATTTTATTGTAATAAGAAAAGTACGGCAAGAAATTGTAGAGAGTTTATAATTTTATTAATTGGCGAAAGAAATAAATAAGTTGGATTGATCGCATGTAACAAAATCTTTTAATTATTTTAATTATCTGTTGGAAAACGTACAAATTTTGAAATTAACATTGACGCAACCTCAATGACAACGTGTTTGTACGGAAGAAAAACAAAAAAGAAATAAGGGGAAAAAAAAGAACAAAAACACCTCCATAAATATATCTACAAACGTGACAATAAACGTGAAGCAGAAGGTTAACATTATACATATCTCCTTTGGTTTCTCTTTTACTTTCATATGTCGAGCTCACAGTGCGCTTTGGTAAAGCGCTTAAGAGCAATTCGAAAAATTTCAAACCGCCAAAGATTTGATAGGCCGACCGTAATGGTATCGCGAACCAATCACATGATTCGTATCCATCGTTAAGTCAACCGGTCGACGAACTTTGGATAAACGAACCGCGCCCCGTCGCGTTCTATGATTGGTTGATACAAAGTGATATATCAGAACCAATGAGAGAAGTCATAGAGTCGGCGAGTTTCGATCACGACAACTAACCAGTGTGGTCACGTAGGCCCACCGAATCGCATGTGGTGGATGGTTCTTTCTCACTTCGAATCGACGCCGAGTTAAAAAAACATGTTATAACCGCGTTGTATCCCGCTCGTTATCGCGCGAAACGAGTAACGCCGATATAATTAACGCGTTAAAGGACGACGATCATCAGCTGCGAGCCTACTAGAAAGAGAGAGAGAGAAAGACAGAAAGAGAAAGAGAGAGAGAAAGAAAGCAGAGGCATAGACATAAAAACAGAGAAAGAGATACATAGAAAGAGAGAAAAAGAAAGAAAGAGAGAGAAAGAAAGAAAGAACGGTAATTGAAACACAAGGCATTTATCCTTCGACGATTATATACATACATATATATTCGGACGTCTAACGAGAAGCGGCGAGTATATCACCGAATTGTGTTTGCTCTTTCGGGCTCAATGGCCGAATATCAGAGCCGCCAACGAACGAGGGTGTTGAGGGGTGGGGGGTTGACATTAAGAGGGGGTTGGAGGGGAGGGGGAAAAGCAAGCTTATAGGATATATAAACGTAAGGAAAAAAAATACACGCGCGCACGCACGCACGCACATAGAGAGAAAAAAAAAACAGGAAAACATTCGAATCCTAAAATTGTCCTTTGAACGTGATTATAGAAACAATATACAATAGAAGAAACGTTCGTATTAATTTCGTTTTAAAAAAAAAAAAAAAGAAAAAAAGGACGACGACGACGATGACAATGACGATGACGATGACGACGACGATAATTATCGAACATAAATCCGCGTTCCTAAAGGGAATTATCGCTTCTCGCGTGTCTTCTTGTTTTTCTTCTTCGTTACTTCGTTCGTTTAAATTTCAAACGAAACCTCTCTACTACCCTCTTTTACCAAAATCTCTTCTAAATTTCTATCTTGATCTCTTCTTTAATCAACAAAAACTTTGTCCCCTTCGATTTATCTAACTACGTCCGATTTACTTAAATGGCAAGTTAAAAGTTCACGCGACGAATATGGAAATTTGATAGGCTTGGATGTACGTTTAGAGAGAGAGAGAGAGAGAGAGAGAAGAAAAAACAATTCGAAAAACGTGTAAAACGATCCTATCGCGCGTAACGTAAATACGGGCAATCTCGGTAGCTTTTATCTGTGCGTCATCACTTTCGAAATTTATTTATTTAATTATTTATTTATTATCATTATTGTTATTGTCGTTGTCGTAGTTATTATTATTACTATTATTATTATTATTATTATATTATTTTTATTATTATTATTATTATTATTATTATTATTATTATTATTATTATTATAATTATAATTATAAACGAGCCCTCACGTTTCTCTTTCTCTTTTCACGGGAGAATATTCAGCGTCGATTAAATTTTTTTCTTAATTTACTTATTCACTTCCTAATTTATTTTATATTTTGTATTTTGTATTTTGTATTTTGTATTTTGCTTGAATAGATAAAAAGAGAAAGAGAAAATGAAGTTGGGAGAATAAAGAGAGAGAGAGAGAGAGTAAGAGGGGCAAAGGAAAAAGAGAGAGAGAGAGAGAGAGAGAAAAGAAGTAGAAGAAGAAGAAGCAAAAAGAAAAAAGAAGTAAAAAGGAAAGAAAAGAAAATAAGAAAATTATCTTATCGGTCGTTATAGCAGTCATATGTGTGTAGGGGGAGGGAGGGGGCGGTCCCTCTAACGATGCCATTGCACCGCCGAACGCGCGGCTCCCAGCAGGAAGGCTATAAATACGCACATGCATCGCGGGGTAAACAAACTTGACCTCAGTGGAATTCTTATCGGTGTATATCTTTGATGCGCGGAGTCGTATACATGGCGATGCTGTTTTTAAGGTTATGCCGTATCCCTATCCCTATCCCCCTCCCCCATCCCCGTCCCCATCCCCATCCCTCCCTCCCTCTCCCCTTTACGCTGGCACAACACACCATCGTCGTCGTAGCGTTTTCGTCGTCGTCATAGCATTTTCGTCGTCGTCGTAGCGTTTTCGTCGTCGTCGCCGCGTTTTCGCCGCTGCCGCCGCAGCCGCATCGTTGTGTCGCGTCGTCTTCTTCTATATACTTGCTTGTAACCCTTAACGTAACATAAGTAAAGTGGATCGTGTGTTTGTGTGATGTGTGTGTATGTCGCGCGCGCGCGCGCGCGCGTGTGTGTGTGGTGTGTGTATGTGTGCGTGTGCGTATGTGTTTCTACCGATTTGAAGTTTCGTGTTAAAAGTACGTCGTAGGCTATAAATATATTTTTTTCCCCCTTTTTTTTTTAATATTCTCTTAATATTCTCTTTTCAGATCATTCTCTATCTCTATCTCTTTCTCTCTCTATCTCTTTCTCCGTCTTTTTCTATCTGTTTCTCTCTCTCTCTCCCTCTCTCCGTCTCTCTCTCTCCCCCCCCTCTCTCCCCTTTAGTTTTCTTACAACGCCTTCACGATATGTAATTGTTAGGAACTGTTAGTATTGCGTTTATCCGGCTGACCTTTTTCCATTTGAACTGATATATGTTCTCTCGTTAGGAATTATAGAAAGTTTTTAAACGATGCTTTCGGAGCTCGAAGAACCTGACCCTCCTTAACGTAAATCTGGGAACTGTCATTCTCGCCGGGGGTATATTCTCGTTCGATTTTTCTCTTAATTAAGTACTCTTTTTTTAAAATAACCGATCGTCTCTCGATTGTATAATAGACGGTTAAAATCGGCACGTCGACTACTAGTAGTTATTTCGGGACATATGTACTTCTTTCTTTTTCTTTATTTTTTCTTTTTTTTCTTTTACTTTTGGCTCTCTCTCTCTCTCTCTCTCTCTCTCTCTCTCTACTTTATTTCATTTTATTTTGTTTTATTTTATTTCCTTTTTCGTTTCGTTTTATTTTCTTTTTCTTTCGTTTTATTTTATTTTGCTTCCACAAAGGTCAAGGAATTAGTTTTCTTATTTTGTTGTTCTTAATTTAGACGAGATGTGATACGAATATGTGGTGTTCGTGGTTTGTATCACAAATAGAATTGGATATTTTTCATTTTTCTTTTTTACGGGTTAAGCGGGAAGCATTATTTTTTCTTATTTTATTATTATTATTATTATTATTATTATTATTATTATTATTATTATTATTATTCTCTCTTTTGTTACTTTTTCTTCGTATACCTACGTCGACGGGGAACAACAAATCTATATAATGATATTTTTCTTTTTTCAACAGAGTAATCTCGGAACAAAGGAAATTTTAATAGAAGATCGTCTCTGTATAAACTCTGCTCTGAAGCCTTTTAGTGACTTGCATGTTCATAAACATTCTACGACTTATCTACAAGCTAACGTGTGATATAAAATGAAGTGGTCGCCGGGTGCTCTGTTTTGTGAACAAGTGGGTGAACTTACTCGGGTATTCTCACAGTGGAACGAATGCGAACAAACCGTTGTACTTTATGCTCTACTTCGTCGCATCCCGGCCGTTCAAGCAAGATTTCTGGCACAAGCTGTACAACATTCTCTTCACTCTGTTTCTGAATTGGATACACAAGAATTGAATGCTAACAATCCAGGTAATAGATTCGACAAAATATATATATATATATTTGTTAAGATTAAAATTCCTTTGATAATTTATATTACTAATAAAAATTTCAAAATTGCAGCCTTCATTAATTCGTTACTCACAGAACCGACCGAAGTTGCAATCAATCAACTTTTAACACATCTCCCGCTCTTAAGGCCTGGAAATGTAGAATGCAAACAGTGTTATCTAATAGCAATACCTGAGTTAGTGAGTCATTGTGTGACCACTGGTCAATATACAGAACAGACGCAGCAATTGCTAAGTTACACATTAATTCACCCTGCTATAACTAGTCAAGACAGACGCTCGTTAACCCAATGGCTAAGGCATCTGGAAGAACGTATCAGCGGCACTCCATCTATACATAGTCTCGAAGAATATACGAACACCTCAACTAGGTGAATTATATGTTATATTGGATACGTAGTCATACATCGAGTTTAAATATTTTGATATTATTTATATATAACAAATGGTATGAGTGTTTCGATATTATTTTGCTTTCAAAGGTGGGATAATGTATGGCAAAGAAGTTCTAAACAACAGCAGCAACAACAACAACAGCAACAACAACAACAACAACAACCAAATGAACAAACACATTTGTTTGGCACACATCCAACTACTACATTTAATCTACAGTTTCCTCCTCCCGTAACTCGTCAACGTCGTTCAAATAGTTTGACTCCTCCGGTTGCACCGCCGCATCATCTCGAAGTTGTTGATCGTAGCAATAACGCAAACAATTCAACGAGACACAAACCACGCAGTTTTAGTATCTCCGGAGATCATACCAGTTAGTTATCAACAATAAATAATTAAATATTTCTAATCATTCGTCCATTGAATTACGAAAACGTAAAATAATGCAAATATAATTCTTTTTATAGGCAATTTAATAGGTTTAGGTCCTCTTAGTCCGCAGAGTTCTTGCGCAAGCAGCGGCAGTGAGGGTCGTTTGGACGAAGCATCGAATCGTACATTGGCGAGTGGAATGAAAGGTATATATCGAAAATATATATAAATGTATATATATATATATATATACATAGCTTATTGTTAAGCGTGTGCCAATTGATTCACAATAATGATCCAATTAATTTCCTAACGTAATTTCAAACGTATAGATGTACCGTCATGGCTTAAGACATTGCGCCTGCACAAATACAGCTACTTGTTCGTTACCCTAAGTTACGAGGAGATGTTGCAACTAACCGAGGAACAATTAGCCGAGCAGGGTGTAACGAAGGGAGCCAGACATAAGTTAGCCCTTTCGATTGCTAAATTACAACAACGTTATGCGACACTTGTCAACTTAGAAAAAGATCTGTTACAACCAACTCGCGATGGTACACAAGGAACTTCATTTTCGCAAGGGCCAATACTGCTTGTCAATACTCTCGATGAATTGAAGACAATATTAGCGACACCATTGAAACCAAGTCAGGAGAGCGATCCTCAGGATATACCTGCGCAGTTTACGAAAGTACTTGGAAAACGTAAGTTGATTTCCTTTTGTGTTATATATAATACGTATATATTCGATATTTTTCAAAGCCGTTAACGCGATAATTATATTAACAGTTTGTAGCAGACTGGCACTTGATAGTGTAGACGATGGAATTTTATGTGCATGCATTAATATATTAGAAAAGGTATTGCAACATGATTGCTTTACTCCAAATCAAAAGGAGAAGGTACAACAATGGCGTAGCAGACTTGGCAATCCACGACCCACACCGAAGTATGAAACTGATATACATATATATATGTATATATGTATATATGTATTTATATAATAATCAATGTATTCTTCGCATATTATTGAATTGATTCTAATCGTTAAATTTCAGATGGCAATATAATTATGGTTATAATAATCGGAGATTCTGTAACTTACAACAGCACAATAGGAAACCGAGTTTAAATTTGAATCACATTCACAACACCCATTCGCATAACAATTCCTTTACCGTCAGTCCTCATAGAAATAGTATATCCACGCCTTACATACAAAATAATCAGATCCAAACTATGAATCAGAATAACTTACGTCCGGTACATACGACTGAGAAAAGACCTAGTTTGCAGGAGAACAGTTTGGAGGTAAATTATATATTTTCATCTATAAATATTAAAATAAATAATTATCTTGTTGCTTCTTTGTCCTCTTGTTTTCTTCTTTTTCTTTCTTTCTTGTTATTTATTTCTTTTTTCACGATTCATACTTATTTCAGCAAC
>OU426870.1:3289756-3382256 GCA_911387685.1 Dolichovespula media
ATTAGATAATTATCGTAATTAATAGGACGAATTTGAACAATTTTAATTGTAAGGGGAAAAAAGAAAGAAAGAAAGAAAATAGAAAACCGCACGAAAGAGAAAAATGAGACATGTATATTACTGTGCTGTGAATGGAATAATGATGAAAGAAAAAAAAAGAGAGATAGATAGATAGAGAAAGAGAGAAAAAAATGATAACAAAATGGCGACCAATTACGCATTATTATTATTAATATTATTATTATTTTATTATTATTATTATTATTATTATTATTCTAATCGGCACGCTTACATATACACATACATATATACAATATACACACGGATATGAACACAAAATTTAAATTTCCTGCGTAAATGCAAATTAATCGTTCGTCTCTTTTTCTTCTTTCTTTTTCTACATATATGTAGAAAATATACATTTATATATATGTGTGTGTGTGTGTGTGCATAAATATTTTTTTTTCCTTTTTTCTTATCGGCGGCGCCGACTTAAACCGACGTTTCTTTTTTGACGAGCGCAACTTTTTCGATGGCGTATGATTTTCTCGAACTCGTTAAATTTTCTTATGCACGTAATTTTTGTTCTTTCTTTCATTCTCTCTATTTTTTCTCTTTGCACTTGTCTTGATCCTTTTTGTTCTTTTCATATCTCGTTCGTTCGTACGTACGATCATAAAACCTGTTGAAGAAATTTACGAAACGTATAGTAAGGAGAAAGGTAAAATAAAAATCTTGTGGGTAAAAGTAGATTTTGTTTAGAAATTTAGAGTAATAAAAAAAAAAAAATAAAAGAGAAAAAGGAAAAGACAAAGGAAAGGGGAAAGGAAAGAGAAAGAAAGAAAAGAAGAAAAAAGGGAGAAAGAAACGTAATCCTTGCGCGTAATAACGGCCTTGATTATTGAATGCCGTAAAAAAACAAAAAAAAACAGCAAATAAAAAGTAAAAAAGGAAGAAAAAAAGAAGCCAAACAGATATAACGAGAGAATGAAACGAAATGAACGGAGGAAAAATCGGCAAGATAAAAATGTGTCTCTGCTTCGAAGAGACGAAAGGAATTGTAAAAGAAAAAAAGAAAAGAAAAAAATTGTCTCTTTTCCGCCCTCGCAGAAATGCAATTCGGATTTTATATATTCTCTACTAGAAAAAATTAAATTGTAGATTTATATATATATATATATATATATATATATATATATATATATATATATATATATATATATGATATGACATATGATATAATGTAATATAAATGAATGAAATTATTTTATTGTCTATATATATATATATATATATATATATATATATATATATGTATATGTATATGTATATGTATATGTATATATATATTCTTTTTCTTTCTTTCTTTTTTCTTTCTTTTCTCTCTCAAAGTAAAGTAATAATAATTTCGTCATTAATATGTATATTCGAAGTTCTATAGATTGAAAACGGCTGAAACGGATTTTTTTTAACTAATACTGACAACACCCATATATAGAAATAATATTGGGGAAGCGTTCGTGTAACGATATATAACGACGACAATTTGCTGCTGCGTTTTGTAATAATAATGATAATAATAATAAAAAGGAAAAAAAAGCAAATTGATATTGCGAGACTTTAAGACATAGGACAAAAATTAGAGAAATAAATGAAGAAAGACTTTCGTAAAGGATTAAGAAGAAAAAAAAGAAAAGAAAAGACACAAAAAAAACAAAGGGAAACGAAAACGTACGTAAGCGAATTAAAGAAGGAAAAAAAAGAGAAAAACCGAAAAAAAAAGAAAAAAAGAATAAAAGAAGAAAAAAGAAAAACGCATTGCTGTGCACAGGTACGAGAGACCATATGGATAATTATTTTCACCTGGTTTGACCTTTTGTAGTCTATCGTAGCGAGATATTTTGGTGATCGTCCTTGTTGCAAAACGATTCTTCTAGTACCTAGGATAATAAGATGAGATGATGTATCTTTTTTCGATTGCCAAGAGTGCTAGCTGAAACGTTTTTTAGTCACATAAGCTGGGCAACTTGTAAAAATGCAATTTTTGTACTGTTATAAAAAAAAAAATTAAGGAAAAAAAAATAATAATAACAATTAAACAGACGAAGGTACACTGACGTTGTAGCATGAAGAGCATTTTTCAATAAAAGATTTTTCATACGCAGAACGTGACCTTGAAAATAAATTTAAAGAAAAAGGAACAAGAAAAATTAATAAATAAATAAATTATTTTCCCTTCTGCATGCAACATCCTTAAAAGTATATAAATATATATATAAGAAAAGAAAGAAAACTTTTAAGATAAAAAAAATAGTATTTTCCCTTTGTTAATACCGTTAAAAGTATAGAAGAAAAAAAATATATATATATTTATGAACAATATTTCAGTATTGTTTTAAAAATCGACGAAGCATTTTCAGGAAGTAATAATTAATAACAAATAAGATTCTGCAGCTTTCTAAATAGCGTTTATTTTCGTTTTTTTTCCATTTGAATCCGCGCGCGACTTAATAAAGACATTGTGCACAATTTCAATGGTAAAGAAGTATACAAGTGGGATATCGATATATTGTCGTCTTCCGTGTGAATTGTTTTTTTTTCTTATATATATATATATCTTGACCAAATATCTGCAGATCGGTGATGCTTAATTACATGTTACTAGTTGAATATATACTTTAATATTTAACCTTTTCGATTTCACGACTTCAAGAATATATCGAAATCATACGATGTTTAACAGGTTTCTTGCTTTTTTTTTTTTTAATTTTAAAACTATCATTATTTCTCTCCCTTTATTACCGATCTATCTTTACAAATTTGTCTTCACGAATATTCTATTATATATATTTTATCTACTTTACCGACAGAGAAAGTGTACCGTCTATTATCATCGGTCGATAAGTTACCAACAAATGATACAACGTAGTCGCGATCATTCTTGTTTTATTTTAGCTTTCAGTCACGTTATTTTTATTTCCTCAATAGTTTAAAGAAAAAAAAATGATTATAGTGATTTTCGTTACATCCCTACTGCAAATATTCGACGTCATTTGATAGTAATGCATACGAAATCATTCAGCATATTAATAAATATGTTTTATATGACGATCGAATTAAATGTCCTTTTTTAGAGAAGCACAAATTAAAAATTTTGATGCGTCATACACACGTTTGAAACATCAGTAAGTAACTATTATTATCGCGGTATTCATGTATTTTTATTATTATTATTAATTTTCTTCCCCGTATCTAATACGCATACGAATTACAATGAAAGTCTTATCTCATAATGTCGTACGAAATAATTCGAAAAATCCTTCACTCCCAACATTCTTTTCTCCTCCTCTCCTCTACTGCTTTATATTTTTTCCTCTCTCTCTCTCACACAATCACATACTTTCTCCTTCTCTCTCCTTCTCCTTCCCCTTCTCTCTTTTATTCCTTATGCATCCTCGATATTTTTCGAGATTTATAAGGCGCTACAAAATAATAATAAATACTTATCGTCTAAGAATCCATGTGTTCGTGTAAATATTTTCTATATGAGCGTGTTTTCAAAATGCCAAAGATGAGAAATGAGTCTCCTTCCAATTGCTATAATTAACAGATATCGTATCTGTATACTTAATACTATTATAATAATTAAGTGTATTTATTATATATATATATATATATATATATATATATATATATATATATATATATATATATATATCATAAATTATAAACATCGATTATTCCTTTTTCTCTCATTCTTTCACATTTTCTCTCCCTTTGCACACTATTCTCTCTCACACTCTCTCTCCCTTTCTCTCTTATTCCCACAAAAAGGACATTCATACATTTCTCCATCATTCTCTATACGTACATATATACACAAAAACATGCGTGCTACACATTAATATCCCTTAGTTTAAAGGTTTTTCCCGACAAGTTAGCAATGGCATGTTACGTACGTGAATTTTTATTGTGTCACGTACACAAAATATGCGACGTAAAAATCCAAAATGCCGAAAAAGACAACGTAAACGTCAATAATAATGAGACAAATTTTATTTTATTTTATTTCTTTTTTTTTAATTATTATTATTTTCTTCTCTTCTTTATTTTCATTTTCATTTTTATTTTTTTTTCATATGCATTCAATGTATTTACGTTATAAATTAAATACGCTAATGTGAGTCATAAAAAAAAGGAATACAATTCAAACGCGATATCGAACAAGAAGAAACATATAAAAAAAGGCGCGAAATTTGAATTTCCGCATCGACCCTCCGAAACGTTCTTTCTTCTTTTCTTTCTTTTTTTTTGTATCTTTTTCTCTTTCTTACAAGATTCTCACACCGTTTTTAAACTTTTTTCCATGGTTTCTCTTTGGTTATGTATTTATTCACATGTATATAGAATACTATAAATTCGAATTTTCAACATACGTCGTCATCCTTCCTACGCCGTGCGACGTAATCTTAAAATAAGCTAAAACGAGAAAATCGATTTTGAATTCTTCGTCTCCGATTTTCCAAAGTTAATCTCGTGAAAATCGATGTCAAAGAATTTATTAATATTATCTCGTAAGATTTCTAATCAATATATCTTTCTCTCTATATATAATATTTCTATGTGTGTGTGTGTGTGTGTGCGTGTGTCTATATATATATATATATATATATATATATATATATATATATATATATAGACACACGCACACACACAAACTCCATTATTCAGAGCTCTTTTTTTACTAGAACATAATATGGCATAAAAAAAATTTACACGTACTCGTAACACGTCATCTTTAAGTCGATTGTATAGATGTATCTGTATATGTTTGTATATGCGTGTGCGTGTGTGTGTGTATATATATATAATATATATTAATACAATACTCGTAATATCCATGCAATATTTTAATTTATCGTTTTTATACTTAACAGGATGGAGTTTTTATAATAGTAGACCTATTATCTTCATTTTTTTTTTTTTATATATACTTACGTGAGTACTTAAATACACACGTATATGTATATATAGATATATATATATGTACACATCTATAGAAGAATTCCAGTAATGATCCATCCGTTACCCTTTTGTTTTCTTTACCCCTTTTGTGCCACTTCACAGGAGCACATTTATGGCATTTAATTTGTCTTCTTCCTTTTCTTTTTTTTTTTTCATTGGCAGTATGGGACAAATATCTTTCTATATATGCATACCTGACGTGTATATATATGTGTGTGTATGCCAGATTAAGAGTACATACAACATCGTGTTATTGTTGGTATTATGTATATACCTCTAACATCGAGAAATTTAACCTCACCTTTTACATATATCGTTCATGCAGATTCTATTTTCTTGGTGACGTCACGAAAATAACGGTAACCTCGCTCATCACTTTACCACGTCGTTCGTGCAAATTCGGTTTTCTTCGTGACGTCACGAAGCAACAATAACCTTACTTTCTTATTTATGCATATCGCTCGTGCGGATTCGGTTTTCTTCGTGACGTCACGATGTGACAATGGTACACACATAGTAAATATGATTTTTGTTCATACGAAAAAAATCGAAACAGTTGGAGATTTTTTTCTTTCTGTGTTGTTTTGTTCGTCGTTTTGTTTTTTTTTTTCTTATGTCACGATCATTTAAGTTTGACCGAACTATCGTAATCGTCTCCCTTCACTCTTCGTGATGATTAAAATGAACATAATATGTTCATATACGTATTCGCTTTTATAATGTTGTGTATGTGGGAGGATACGTGCGTGCGTGTATTCGTATGTGTATGTGTATGTGTGTGTGTGTGTGTGTACTCTACGATTTACAATGAAATATACGATATCACATTTTGGTAACGGCTTAGAACCAAGCAACTATCCGTTTTCAGCGGATTCGTTTATTAAGCACATCGAAATATCCTTCTCGTGTATTAAATACCTCGATAAGTTACTTCGATTTTTGATTTCTTTTCTTTTCTTCTTTTACTTTCTTTCTCTTCTCTCTCTCTCTCTCTCTCTCTCTCTCTCATTTTTCTTTCTTTTCATTCTTCTTTTTTTTTATCGAACATCCTTACTGTTCGAATACTCGATGAATATTCAGTCAATTAAAATTGTTTCGAATGATCACGATCCATCCGCATATCCCTTTATTAAACATAATCCCTTTGACATTTAAAGGAAGAAACGATTCAACATTTTTCCTGCCAATTTCTCAAATCACTCATTTCTTCCTTTCATTTGCTTTTGTCTTTTGTTTGTTTCTTGTTTTTAATAAAACAAAAGAAAGTCGATTCGTGATTGTCACTCGAAACATTGAACGGTTAACACTCATAATTTTGTACGAAACGAAACGAAACAAAATGAAACGAAACAAAACAAAACGAAACGAAACGAAGCGAAGCACGAAACGAAACGCAAATAAAATAAAGGAAGAAAAAGAAAAGGAGATAAAAACAAAACAAAAAGAAAATAGAAGGAACAATTCCCGTTCGACTCCGAAGGAAGTAAAAAAAAAGGAAAAAAAATTAAAAAAAAAGAAAAAAATAAACACCTCCTAAGAGTCAACCTAAGATTACTTAACTTGTTTTTCTTTGCACGTTAACCTCCAAAAAAAGAAAGATTAAAAAAAATAAAATAAAATAGAATAAAATAAAACAAAAAATATTTTATAATAAATTAAGGATTTCACGTTCTCCCTTAAGGTCGATCCCCCGGTTTTTCCCTTGGCATCTTCCTCCTTTTCTAATCCTTCTGCTTTCTCAGCCAATTTCTTCTTCCAAGGCTGGCGATGCTTACTGAACTTGCCGTACTCGAGACACTTGCCAACGAGTTTAGGCTTACCGAATGTTAATCTTGCAGCATGTGAACGAAGCTTATCGGGAACATCCCTCTCCTTTCCGGTGCTCTTTCCAATGCACCTTCCATCCAATTGTCGTCGTCGGTTTGTTCGTTCGTTACGATTATAACCTCACCCTCACGGAATGATAACTCGTCCTCGTTATCGGCCTCGCAATCGTATAGCGCCCGACACCGTCGAAAACCGTTCAAGGTCGATGACGTTGGCTATGGTGGGAGGAAGTAGTGATGGAAAAGAGAAAAGACAAGAAAAGAAAAATGGATACTCTCTTGATAAATAAGTAGTCACACGTCGAGAGAAGAACTTTTGGATTATGTTATTTTGGGACATTCTCTTTTTTCTTTTTTTTTTTTGTTTTCTTTTCTCGTGAGAAGTAATTTGTGGTTACTTTGTTGTTATTGCTTTTAAAACGTTAATCGAAAACGAACAAGAAAGAAAAGAAAAAACAATTGAAGTTAGAAAAAAAAATCAGCGATGACTTTTCGAGTTCTTGAAGACACAAAGAAACAAAAAAGAAAAAAAAGAGAAAAATGAAAAAGAGAGCGCTTAAGATCAATTTTTAAGAGGTTAGGTAAGATTGAATGAATGTTTAGCAGAAAAAAAAAATGAATGAATGAAATCGTTCCTTTTGTCTCATCGCTGATTTATGTATATAATGTATCCAGAAGCCAGGCTCGATTAAATGTTGCAAACAGCGCAGAGAGATTGACAGCGAGCCATCATGTCTTGGGGCAGCAACGTGAAAAATACTTCTCATGGAATAAATTAAAGAAATTGGAAATTCTAGACGGTGATTTTTATTATTATTTTGAGTCTTATAAGATCGGGATCTAGAATTTCCAATTTGTTTTTATTTCTATTTATTTATTTCTTTTTCTTTTTTTTTATTTTCCAAGACTTCATACCATGCTAGTTAACTGTAATTTGTCTTTAGGCTTTTTAACAACTCGATTTGTTTCTTCTAACGATTGAGAGAAGATAATGTCGATTTTGACGATAAGTTGAGGTTATGTGTGAAAGAGTGCAATCAGGTGCTACTGCCAAGGTTAACAAAGAAAATAAAAAAATAAAAACTAAAAAAAAATTTTTTTTAAATATGTATATATATATATATATATATGAAAGGAACAATGAATTAAAAAAGATTCCTCATGCAAGATTAGAAAATTAAATCATATTCTGACTACGAAAAATGTCCTGTTAAATAATTCTAATGTTTCAAGAATGAATCTAATTTTTTATGATTACTTGCAGGAATGCTATTGATAGCACACACGCATAAGCGAACTCAAATTATGTGATTTCATTTATTATTATCTTTTCCTTCCTTTCTTTCTTTCATTCTATATTTTTTCTTTTTTCTTTTTTTTTTTTTTTAATGCAACGTGTTAAAAAGACTCCTCAAGATCGAAGGACCTTGATCTAGAGACTCTTCTTCGAGCAAGATTATTATTAATTGAGCTTTTAGCTGAAAACTTTTTAATACGAATATAAAGATAATAACGAGAGAATTATTTCAAAGCTACCATGTTATATCTTTACGGATGGAGATACGAGCAGCACGAACTGATCATGCAAAACGTTACTACACTTGAAATAATACTTTAGATAGTATTATTTATCATAAGAGACAATGCAAAAAGATAAATAATCTATGATTTAAAATTCTATCCCCTTGAATGAAGTTCGGTGTGATTAGACGAATGATGTAACATGTATACGATTAGAATAAAAATGATCGAATATCTATTTGGAGTATCAGAAATTGAAGAGTTTCAAGTGTAGCACGTTGTAACGTCGTACGACAATTGTTTACCAGATTTAGATTCGAGAGCAAAGATGAAGGCTCCTCGGCGTAGCTCTCTAGCCTGGATCGGTCCCTTCGCTGTGCCAACAATGGTTAATGACAAACCATAAAGCATTGACTTCGAAATGCATGCACTGCCTACGTATCCACTTTTCAAAAGTGATTTCTATTTATGTATGTATAATTTATGTATGTAACTTTTTACATAAACCAAATGGATATATATATATACGAAATAGAGATCGTCTTTTACGAATAGCCTAAACATCATCATCGCGAGTTTTATTTCACGTTAAACACGATATTGGTGGTATATCTTGACCCGTACAAAAAGAAAAAAAAAATAAATAAATAAATTGTTCCTGTTGTTCTGTTATTGGTATAAAAACAATCAAGCAGATCGCATGATAAATCAATGCGTGTATTGTAATTATTAGAACGTGATATAAGTGAAGCTAGATATAATATATTTGTAAATGATTAATTTACTTAGTTTAATTTCTTAATTGTGTTTTGATATAAAAAGCCAGCATATTAGAGACTTATGCGGGCGGGTAACGTGCGAGCATTATGATTGAATACGATAAGAAAAAAAAAAAAAAAAAAAAAAAGAATAAAAAGTAAAAATAGAAGAGGATAAAAAAAAGATAAAAAAAGATAATATATATCAAAGCGGAGAGAAACTCTTTGATACGACACAACAATGTAATATTTCTTTTGACATTACGATAATGAAAGAGAGATTTGTGACTGTGAATAATGACATGACATTTATAATGTGGTGTGCGATATATATATATCAAAGCCTGTTCGTTTAATTCGATGGAAGGTAGTAAATTAATGAAAAATCGTGTTATTGATGAGATATAAACAATGGACATCCTTTGTTAGTCAATCGTTAAAATTTTCTACCATTTTTTTTTTTGTTAATACGATCGTACACGTACGGGTATAGGTAGGTAGGTACCACAGCTTATCATAACGATTAATAAGTTGTGAGAGTAGTAGTATTTTATGTATGTGAAATGAGACGAGTGAACAAAAAAAAAATAAATAAACAAACAAACCATGTTAAGTATATGTATATCCTACGCAGAGTGCGCTTTCACCAAAAATTATGCGTTCATCGAAATACGTCATATAAAAAGAACCGGTATTTAAAAAAGAAAAAAAAATAATAACAATTATGTTCACATTCTTATGTGTGTCTCCTAACTCTCGCTGTTTTTCCCAAAGACAAAAATATTTATACACATTTTCTTTCTTTTTGTTATCATTGTACTTTTCATTCTTTCTTTCTTTCTTTACCGTATAATTATAACAGAACAATTTTGATCGTTTACCATAGAGACTCCTTTACTTTTGAAATAAGTAAAGCTCACCTTTCGTGGAGGAGGAACAGGATTGCCAAGGCCATGATCCGAACACATTGAACTTAGGGACTCGCTACTACGACCATTACTCAATCTGGAAGTGCTAACACTGGACGGTGCAGGTGGTGGTGGATTACGTGGTCTCTGTAGCGTAGAACTATTGGTCTTGTCCATTCCTATACAAAACATTGAATTATATATAAATGAATGACACGAAAAAAGAAGAAGAAGAAGATAGAAAAGAAAAAATTAAAGAGGGAATAGTTTTCGATTTCACCTATATTAGTAGTAGCTTTACACGGAGAAAATCGTAAAGCTAGTAGTTTTTTAACCTAAACATACCATGCCCCGTAGAAGAGTCTCCACTGGGTGATCTTTTATGGTGTTGATTGTTAAGTGTGTTTAAAGTATGCGATAGTGTGTGTAAGGTGTGTCCAGCTAAGATTGGCTCACTCGTCGTCCGGCTATGTGTGGATGTTGCTAATGACGCTGACGAAGGTAGTGTACCATAATGAGAAGACGGGATGATGCCGCCACTTGAGCTTCCTGACGGTGGGGGAGGCGGTGCCACGCGTTTCTTCAACGATCCATGGATATTTATTGAAATATCCGGTGTCATCGGTGTGGGTACTGTTTCCAAAAATTAAAAAAAAAAATTAAAAAAATTACTTCATTAAATCCATCGGAGCGAACCTTGGATCGACTTTATTTCCATTACTCATTAATCAATCAATTAATTATTATTGTTATTACACGTTAATCATTATTTACGAGTCGATACTTTGTGATCATTGCTTATCAATTTATCCGATTAAATATATATCGCTCGATAATTATTCATCGTTTGTTATGTAAAGAAAAATGTCGGCGAGTAAGGTGAGTGAGAGAGGATAAGGAGGGAGGGAAGGAAAGAGGAGAAAAGAATAACGTAAGATAACACATTGACCTACCAGCAACAGGTTTTCTCGTTTGCGGCGGAGGAGGCGGTGGCATTTGTTGTCTGTTCGTTGATGAACTAGGCGAGGAACCACTTTGGAGACTGTCGCAAGTACTGCTACGACTACGCAATGTAACCGGCGAATCACCAGAACCCGTGCCGCCACCACCACCGGCGTATGATGGTGGTCTGCTACGTGACTTTTTCTCCGGCGTTAGACAGCCGTTCTAAATATGGAAGAAAAGAAAAAACATAATAATAATAATAATAATAATAATAATAATAATAATAATAATAATAATAATAATAATAATAATAATAATAATAATAATAAACGATTAATCTACGTTAAAAATCTCGATGATGAGATATCTCTGAGCGTAATCCAACACGCACACACATATATATGAAGAAGTTGTAAAGAGATATTGTTAACCCTTTCGTTACGGCGATCAGCTTCGCTGGAGTGACGCAAACGGACGTAAAGTTTGCACGTTGCACACTTTACTTATCGCGATAAGTCCTCGTTGTTCGCGTTTATGTCTTTTCAACGTAACAACCTTGAGATTCTCTCGTATGGTACACACGCTTCCTTTTTCGTCAACCCACATGACAACTAATAAAATCATTGGAGGAACATAAAGACGTATCGTCTCCTTTCAGCGAAGGTCGTGGCATGGTTGGTTGTGCCGCGACTATAGGTCGACAACCATCTGTATGCACGATAAGGTCGTTGCAAGGTCATCGTGGTACGACGTCGTACGGATTATATATATAGTCGGCGTCGCTCTTAACGAAAGGGTTAAGTAATAAAAAATATCTACATCCAATAAATTCACCCACTCTGTCCTCGATGATCGTTTCGTCGTCTGAAAAGTCCGTCGAGCCTTCGTCGTGAGATAGATTCCAATCGATGTTAACGTTATCGAACAACGTCTTCTGTCTTTGCAAGGCATGACTAAGCTAAAACAAGACGAAAAGAAAAAGAAAGAAAGAAAGAAATCACTCCGACATACTCTTCAGGAGAGGAGGAGGAGGAGGGATGAAGAGAGGGATAAAAAAAAAGGAAATAAATAAAGTTCGGCTCGTCGCCGAAAAACGTGTCTCTCGGTGAAAAAGAAAAGGAAAGAAGTAATAATCAATGTGAACACTCTTACTAATTCTTTACAAGTATGATGTCCCATTTCCTGTGCAATGTCCAATGGGGTTTTGTCCTGTTTGTTTCTGTAACTTGGATCGGCACCGGCGCGTAATAGCAACTTCATGGCCTCCGATCTGTCGTGCCTCGCCGAAAGATGCAAAGCCGTTTCGCCGTCAACCGTTGTCCTGTCTATGCCACCGGTTGGCATATTTTGTATAAGGAAATCAACGATTTGTAGGCTGTTGCCCATCTCCCGTAATATTGCCAAGTGCAGAGCGGTCTCCCCTATGTCCTGTGATATTATACGACGACGGTGACGTAACAAAAAAAAAAAATTGTTAATAAAAATTAATGTCCATATTTCTTTTTTTTATTACGCGACGAAAGGGTGGATTGAAGGATCAATTTTTTTTTTCTATTTACGCGACGTGAAAGAAAAGATGGGAAGGGGGAGGGGTCGGGAAAAAAACGTAAATTTGTTATCTCACGGAGGTGGGCAATGGCGCTGCCAAATCGACGTTCTCCGCATAAACTTGTAATAGATGTTGCAGGTCACGATTATTAACTGCGTGTTCTAAATCCGACAAGAGATCTCGCTCGTCCGCGCAGGTATTCATTACGTATCTTTTATCAACGTACTTCGCTCTTATAAATTCGTAACGTTCTTCCCTGTTGATTTTAAATACAATTAAATAGACATATACATATATATATATATATATATATGTGTGTGTGTGTGTGTGTATAATTCGTGATTAAAAATTCGTATTCTTACATCGTAGACGTGGGTGTTGGTTTAAGATTGTGATGTAACGTAGCTTCCATAACTTCGTTAAATGTTTGATTAGTCATATGCCGTGCTAATAATAATTGGGCGGTTCCTACATTGTCTAACGTTAATGATTGTATCCTCGATATATGCACCCCTAAATCCCGATGGATGCCGCTACACTCGATACACACGATTATACCAAAATTTGTGGACAACCAGGTGGCATCTGTTAATAATTTAAAAACAATCGTAGTTAAAATCCGTTTAATTGTTATCATCGATCGAAAAATGTTTTTTTTTCTTTTTTTCTTTTTTCTTTTTACCGTTTTGAGAGGAACAGTCGCAGCATTGTTCGTTTCCAGGTAATCGCATGACGCATCGAATGACTGCCTGTTGTAATTCGACTAAACTAGGATTCCCTTGGCCAGCTTCGGCTTTCCCGCTTGCATCGAATGCTCGTAACAAAGCTCTTTCTTTACAATTAACCAATACCGACATCCAAGCACGCTGATCTGCTTCGTCCTCCGCTTGAAAGTGGTACGTACGATTATCTATGAAATTAATAAACAAATAATATTTCGATGCTTTCACCGAACGATACTGTTGTGCGGAATGTTTAAGATAAAAAAAAAAATTAGAAAAAATAAGGTAAAAAATAAAAAACAAACCAAGATTATCAGGTATATATTTTCTCGGATGTTCTCTCTAAACGATTTTTCCATTAAAAATATTATTTGTATACGGGCGTGTGTGTGTGTGTTGTGTGTATGTATAAAATACGGATAATTCTAACTCACAGCTAATAAGATCGAAGCCTCTTTTATCGTCCGGTACAAGCTTTATTTGGCACGTGAGTAGATTCACTCTGGTTGGCGGTTTATTCTCATCAGCATGACAGATATCCAAATAACCCTCTGCTTGTACGGCGCACCTTCTCTTTTGCCAAACCCTCCTCATCTTTCCTTCGCTCTTTTTCAACAAATGTCCAGAACGCGTTACGCCGTGCTGCTTATCGCCTTGAAGCTGGTGCAAGGAATATCCAGCGCTCGCATTTACATTTAGCTACAAGACAGAACAATTTCAAGGATATTGTTAGACCCTCCTCAAACATAAAAGAAATCTTCACCATAATTAAGACAATAGCATGTGTGTCCTTTCTTATCAAATAATATCACCTCTTTGTCGCAACCCGAACTCCTGAGTAAACTCCTTAATTCTGTCAAACGTCTTCGTTCTTCGTCCTGAGTTTGTCGAATCTTTTGCAGCTTTACGCTCAGATCGGCCACGTAAGAACCGAAATGTTCTATGGTCTTTAGGCCATCTTGAAAATAACTAAGGACCAAAGAAATAAACTGATAAATTCAGTACGTCAATTATTAGGTTAATGCGTATAAATCGATAAGGAGATCGTTATGAAAGTAATAATGAACTTACTTGGTCTGAGCGTGATAATATTCGACTAGATGCTGCAACAGTTCGATACCTTTCTTTGTCTTGATTTCGTTCACCTTTATGAGATACTAAAAATATAAAAGTGGAGGAGAGAGAGAGAAAATAATTATTTAACAGAAAGAAAAAAGATAAAAAGGAAAAAAAGAAAAACAAATAAATAACATAGAAAACCTTGAAAGCATATAGAGCTCTCGTTATATGCATTTTATTGCATCATATAACTCTCTGTCCTACGCTAACAGATTAATCAATTCTCCATCTCACCTCGCACATTTGCAATTGAAATAATCGCCTCTCCTTCTCCATTTCATCGGCAATCTCGGCCGGTGTAACCTCCGTACGAATAAGGCCGGCCTCCTTGGCATGTTGCTTTTTCTCCTTCTCGATTTTCGCATACTTCGCCTCATAGTCCTTCCACGCCTTTTCAAACGGTCTCTTGAGATCGCCCTTCACGCCTCTCAAATCACCTTTTAGTACCGAATCCAACGGGAACATTACGATGTTATTGATGTTTTGCATCTGTAAGAACAATAGTTTATGATCAAGCGCATCTTTATCACATTTTATTTTTTTTTTAAATGTAATTCTTTAGAAGTACTCGAGAATGTTTTCTTTTTTTTTTTTAAATATATCGATTGGCAATTAATGAAAAAAAAAATATGTGACTTAATTATTTTATGTATAAGCAAAGCTTCAAAAACGAAATATTTATAAAAAAAAGAAAAAAAATGGACAGAACAAAAATTTTAATTTCCCGCTAGACGTACGTATGATATAAACTCGGTCGGTAAAACATTTTTCTTCGTTATCATAAGGAACATAATTTATTGTATATATATATACACATTAGCATTATAATGTATACATATATATTACATAAAAGCATTTATATATATATATATATATATATATATATATATATATATATATATATATACATATATATATATACACATACACATAGCTATGTCGAACGAAATAACTTTCTTCGAGGTAACTTAAAATCAATCTCATTTAATACAAAATTTAAAAGAAAAATAAAACTGTAACGGCAACTAGTATATCCTTCAAAAGGTTTATTATGATTAATATGTAAATAAATGATATACCAGAGTCTTCATAAGGGCGCTCAATTCCTTGGTGACCACTGCGAATTTAAGGAACGCTGCACCAATGTCCGGCTCTTGTTCCTTAAGGGCGGCATCGCCGAGTCTTTCAAGGGCTCTTCCGAGATAAACTTCGTTATCGACGTGGGCTTAAAAAAAAGAAGACAAAATAAATAAAAAAAAAAGAAATAAATAACGAAACGTTGGATGGAGAAAACATAGCTTTCAGTTTTAATACTGTAATTTGTTAATACATATATAACAAATAAATATTTTTTTTTGCAGATACATACTACCAGGTTTATATCTTTATCCTTTAATTTTTTGAAGAAAAAGAAAAAAGAAAAGAAGGAAAAATAAACTTAAAGGAAAAATTAAATATAAGTGAAAATTTATTAAATCGAATTAATTAGGTATTAGTACAAATATATATATATATATATATATATTAAATTATATTTATATTAAGTTTATATATGTTAATACAAATATATATATATATATATATATATATATATATATATATATATATAATGATATTTAGTAAATATTTAGGTTAGGTTTTTCAAATTTTCGTATTATATGCGCGCACGCACACGCGCACACACACACACACACGTAACACATTAGCTCTTTTATCCTGCATTTCTGTAAAATAAGAAAATAGTAGACAAAAACTTTCTGACTCTTTTGAGAAGACAAGTTTATATATGTATATTTGTTTATGTGCCTGTGTGTATATGGTATCCTTCGCCTACAAGCAAAATCGATTTCATGCTTTCTCCCCCAAGTCGTCGTCTACATGGTCTTTGTTTCTCTCTCTCTCTCTCTCTCTCTCTCTCTCTCTCTCTCTCTCTCTCTCTCTCTCTCTCTCTCTCTCTCTCTCTATCTCTATCTCTGGCAGAAGGGAACATTTCCGTTTCGAAGTTTCGATTGTATCGGAAAACTCGACGGCTCGACGAGCAGAAAGCATTGTTTCCTCTGAGAGAGAGAGAGAGAGAGAGAGAGAGAGAGAGAGAGAGAGAGAGAGAGAGAGAGATGGACATGGCACTCGATCTTTACGTATGGATCATATTGGAACGACGTTTCCTGCGTATTCGAGAGGATACACGATGAGGCAAAATGTCCATAGAACGGAAAAGGCTAGATAAATCAGAGGGGGGAAAGGGGGAGAGAGGAAGAAGAAAAAAGAAATTGGAAATACCGTTTTCGAAGGAATATATATGATTTTCAAAGCTCGACTACTTCTTTATTTTCTTTCTTAGATATTTATTTAATTATTTATTTTATTTTTTTACTAAGTTCGTTTTAAACGAAGAAAGATATATATATATTTCTATTTCTAGGTTATATCGTTTTACAGATTACGTAATTACTTTAATTCTTGTCTGCTGGAATACGAACAAATTTGAACGAGTTATAATATGAAAGTCTGGACATACTTATAAATTAACTACTCGTAAATTAATTACTTTGAAAGCCAACACCCCATCCCATCTACCCTCTCCCCTCTCGCTCTCTCTTCCTCTCTTTAATAAACCGATTAATATCGTTCTTGAATAATTTGAAAACGCGCGCGCAACCGCCTCGCTTATTAATACTGTACCACCTAAAAAGAGACGCAAAATTCGTTCTTTTTCTTTTCTAATATTTCATAAAAGAAGAAAAAAGAAAAAGAAAAAAAAATTGCTTATAAATGTCGTGTCTAAGTTTAGCGTAATATCTCTTGCAGTTACTCATACATACATACATATATACGTACATCCATACATACACCATACATATATCATACATACATACATACTAATCATGCATACATAAATACATTAAACATACGTACGCAATATGTACACCGTAACGTACACATATAATATCCACCCTTACACCCAACGCATTTGGTTTAAAAGGCACAATGGTAAAGAAGGAAAAAAGAGAGAAAGAAAAAACAGAGAGAGAGAGAGAGAGAGAGAGAGAGAGAGAGAGAGAGAATGAGAGGAAAAAAAAGAAAGAATTATTCGTGAAGCATGTGAGATGTTAGCCCTGAAGAAGAAAAAAAGAAGAAAAAAAGAAGTAAAAAAGAAAGGAATCGGTAAAAAGGAGGGACGACTAATTGTAAGTACATGAACGTTTTTGCGATGAGGAAAAGAATGACGTAAGAGCATCTCTTCAAACTGAGAGACGACATCGTAGAGAGTGAAAATTAGCGTGCTTGTTCATCACTGGCGAAGGGGAAAGAGAGAGGGGAAAGGAAGGGAGAGATTGGCTGCGAAAAGAAGCAACAAAGTCGGTGTTGCCGAGCATATATTCCCCCACACCATCCCGTTTCCTTCCGCATTTACTCTCGAAATTTATGCGAAAACGTTAGTTTAACCGACGCCCATATTCATTGGGATATATATCTCTTCCTCTTCGAGAAGATCGGTTCGAAATTTTCGAAGCGACGTGGATGTAATATTTAGAATGACGACGGAAGGGGGAGGGAGAGGGGAAAAAGACCAAGCGAAGAAAACAAGGAAAAAAGGAAAACGAAAAAGGAAGAGGAAGGGAACGAACGACGAGGTGAGAAGAGAGAAAAATAAAATTTGTGATTGTAAAAAGCAAGAAAAAAAACAAAGAAATAAAAAAGAAAATGATAATTCATAATTAATGAATCTTATCGAGCGTTTTTTCACGCTAGATCGCGCGGAATGAATTTTTACGGGAGAACGAAGCGAACATTAAAAAAAAAAAAGAAAAGATGAGGGAAGTAGGAAGGACGATGAGGAAGTGAATATACACTCCTTCTCTCGAATGAGCGAGAAATATACGGGAGGGAGTGAGTGAGTAAGAGCCGGTGGATGGAAGGGGGTGGAGGAGAGAGAGGGAAGAAGGTAAGGGCGCCAGAGAAATCGATCTGTCTGTCCTCTAGCGTTAATATGAAGAGAAGCCATGAGGACAATCCCCATAGAAGGGAAACTTACCGATAAGGTTTCCGCTCTGTAAGTTTCTCATATATACAAATACGTACATATATATATATATATATATACATATTATATAATAACGTGTGTGTATGTATATATATATATATGTATATATATGAAGCAAAATTGTTTACAAATATACGAGGAAATAGATAACAAAAAGGAAAACCATGGAAAAAGGAAAAATTTAAAAATAGAAATAAATAACGAGAAAGACTTTTTGGTGAATGCACACTCGTATATAAATGTTGAAAAGGAAATTTGTCGGCAGAATTGGAACGTTTTTCTCTTGGGAGTTGATAAAAAAAAAAAGAGAATAAAGAAGAGAAGAGAAGAAAAAACGAATCGAGGTTATATGCCCGAAAAAAATTTTTATCTTCCGTGAAACGCGCAACGAGAAGGAGACAGTTTTAGCCAATATAAAAATCTCTTATCTAAGTTTAGATTAAAAAAATTTATATATAAATTTATTACAATGTATTTATATATATAACCATCAAAAGGTTAGGTCTTTATAAAACTTAATATTATAATATTAGGTTTATATATATATATACACGTTGTATTATTAATGATTATTGTATTATTATAATATATAATACTATAATATATATATATATATATATATATATATATATATATATATATACTTTTACTATACTAATATTATTATTAATATCACAATCTAATATTACAATACTAATAATAATATCATAAAAAAAAACCCAATATTATAATATTAGATCAAACCAATTTAATCTAAAAAAAAAAAGAAGTTATACCTATAGATAAATACGATATAATTATCCAGTATATATTTTTAGATTAGATCTTTAATATAACAATATATATTAATACATAAAGTACATTAATAATTTCGCGAGGTCTCACTCAAAAATCTAACCTCCATACCATTTACTGCACAATTGTAATGTTCACATATAAAATTATAAATGTATAAAAATAATAATAATAATAATAATAATAATAATAATAATAATAATAATAATAATAATAATTGAAATATACGTATATTTACACGACAAGTAAAGGTAATGTTCTCATATCGTTTTTAAACAAGAAGTAGACGACGACGTGCCTGCAATGGTGCTACAAAACCGAGAGAGACAGACAGACAGACAGACAGACAGACAGAGAGAGAGAGAGAGAGAGAGAGAGAGAGAGAGAGGGAGATAGAGTAACGATTTTCGACCCTTTTATAGTCTCTACTCTACGTGTCCAAGAGACGCGAAAGCTCTTGCTCTCTAGTGCTTGAATCACTTAAGTAGCTATTAAAACACTGAATACCGATATTTAAGTAATGTTTAAAGTATCCTGCATAATTCAACGTACTTTATACGTTAGTTTTCGATCAATCTGGTTAAAAACATAAACGGAAGTGATATCTTTTCTCCTTAGAAATATATATGCATTCATGCATATATCATACATGCATACAGGTACACATATACACACATGCAAATGAACACAAAATTTTACATAAGATACGACTAGTTGAATATATATATACCATTCGACGACGTGTTCGATTCTTTTTCGAGCTTTAATCTGCATCACCGTGACAAATATGTTTAGATGGGATAACCCGTCACAATTATGTCATTTTACACACACACACACACACACACACACACACACACACACACACACACACACACACACACACACACACACACACACACAATGTTTATTTCGACGAATGAGTGCCTCCTTTGATCTATTATACATATTTGTACTCATATAGTATATATAATAAAACGCATGAATATCGTTTATATACAGATTCTTCAACTTCCGTATAAAGTTGTGTGTGTGTGTGTATCCACCCGCGCGTGCGTGTATATGTGTACATAATGTGTACATATATAATACGATATATCGATTTTCAGTAGAGCCGCGGAACATGGTGACACACTAAAAGTCTACCACACCCCGTCATGTTGTGTGCCTTAACCAACCAACAACGTTCCAAGCTCGACTTACTTTGAATAGCAAATATTGCCGGGAGTTACGTTGGGGCATCGGTGAATAAATTAAAAAAAAAAAAAGGCGATCGAAGCGCGCCTCGCCGTCATTCATAGAAATTAATAAGCGAAGCGCGATATTCGAAACGAGTGAATTCGATTTTACGTTTTTTTTCTGGGGTGTATAGTTCTTTTTTTATTAATATTATCATTATCATCATCATCATCATTATTATTATTATTATTATTATTATTATTATTATTATTATTATTATTATCATTATCATTATTTAATCAATCAATTAGAATTTTCTTTTTTCTTTCTTGCAAGATCGAAAATTTTCCGAATTTGAAAAAGCGAGCGTAGCGCTTCAACGTTGTTCGTAGAAATTAATAAACGAAGCGTAGTAATCCCAGACTAATAAATCTCGAGTTGGCTGTTCTTTTTTTATTTTTATTATTTTTTTTTTTTTTTTAATGAATCGAATCACTTTTAAGCGCATAAAATTCTTACCGTTTCCAGAATTGTGAATTGCCTTGATGGCCTTCTTTAATTTGGTGAGGCCGTCTCTGTCGAAGTCCAGAGTCTGTAACACAATCATCAAACTTGTTAAGATAACGCTAAACGACGATTTATCACTGATTCATCCCCCCGTCTCTCTCTTCCTCCCCCCTCCTACCACCCATCCCCCGATTTACGATAACGGTATTAAAAGTTTTAATTTGAAGTATACGTAAAGGAAAAAAAAATCATTGGAAAATTTCTCATTATCTTTCGGTAAAATAAACAATTGTTTTCTTATTTTAAAAGACAACGACGAGAAGAAATAAATAAAAAAAGAAAGAAAAGGAAAAAAAAGAATAAATCTTAGTACATTTGTATTGACGATCGGAAACGAGAAATTTCGTTTTTGTACGATGTATCAAATACGATTTACTTGACAATTGTCCAGTAAATTATTTCTTTTACGATATAAAATGTGATTTATTTCACAGAGAGACATACATACATACATGCATACACACACACGCGCGCGCGCGCACACAAACAAACAAACAAAAACATCGTTTCGACATCAGTCATGTTTTTTCATTTAAAATTACAATTTTTTATTCGTAACCTGTTACAAAATCCATAAGGATGGGACAACTTACGCTGCGAGTTTTGAACCAAAACATTCCAAAATTTCTTTATCCACAAAGCAGAATTGACCGATCATCACGAGCAATAAATTTATCGTAATCTTTCGACCATGGTAACTTTTTCAATTTTTTATAAAATCCAATAATATTCCATCCTCCTTTTTCCTTTTCCCCTTCTCTCTCTTTCTTTCCTTCTCTCTCACACACACATACAATCTTGATAAACAAGAAAGAAGAAGATGAAGAAGACGAAGAAGAAAAAGAAGGTGTTATAAGCGAAGGTGAGTTACCCCTGGAAGAGAGGATGATCGATCCACCCTTCCTCCCGTATCACAAAGTTTTTCAAGCAGAGCAAGAAAATAAGGGTTCACGTCTGGTGAGCGTGTATCACCTTACTGAAAAAATATTAACCTGAACGACGATCGATGCTGCTGCTACTGTTGTAAACATATATACTTGTCCTCTTGCGTATCGTGAAATCTTTCTCTCTCTCTCTCTCTCTCTCTCTCTCTCTCTCTCTCTCTCTCTCTCTCTCTCTCTCTCTCTCTCTCTCTCTCTCTCTCTCTCTCGCTCTCCTTGGGAGGACCAAAGAAGTAACACCAGGAATAGATCTTGTCTCGTTCAAGAATAACTCAGCCTAAGAGCGAATTCTCATAAGACGGTTTGCGATGTTGTAAGAGCCAATTCTAAAATAGGAAAGTGGGTGACATAAAGACAATCAGGGTCAAGAGTAAGTCGACCAAACGAACGAAAGAGTATAAGAGGGGTGGTGGCGGTGGTGGTGGTATTACAGAAGTTCAAACTTCGATGTTCGACATTTGGAAACTTTTCTTTGACATCGTTCTTATCAATGGAATTATGAATGAGAAAAAAAGAAATTTAAATACGTACCGTACGTATGTACACACCCATTTACGATAGAATTTAATATAATCTTTTTATAGTGTATCATCATTGCCGTCAACCATTTTACTTATCAAGGCTTCCTAACCAATAATTTTTATTATTAATATGTGTGTGTGTGTGTGAACTTCTCTTTTTCTTTTTTTTAATGTTCGACTTGATTCTTTCATCAGTCGGTGAGAATTCATTGTTTCTCCTCCCCCCGCCCTTTTTATATCAAGCTTTTTTATTTTTATTTTATTTTATTTTATATTCATTTTATTTCATTTGATTTTTTAAGCACGAGTTAAAACGATATTATTATTATTATATGTCATTAAATTTAGTGTAATGTAATTCTAGTGTACTGGCATGAATAAAAAGATAAAAAGAAAAAAAAAACGATTTATATTAAAAGAACATTAAGGACTTGTAAAATTTCACGCGCACACACACAAATTTTAAGTAAAAATTGAAATGATACTATTATTATATTTATACTTTAGTAGAATTTTGTTTACAGCATAATAATACTAATAATAATAACAACAATAATAATATAGTATAATTGTGCTTGTATAAATGAAAATTATTCGTTTGTTCTTCTTTTTTTTTTCAACGAACAAAAATTAGGTTATGGTATAATTAACCTACTATTCCGAGGTATATTAAAATTCTCGACAAATTTTACCTCCTCTACGTTGGCCGTATGTGTCAATATGTGTTTGTATTTTACAGAGGGAACTTCGGAAGCTTGTGTCGTGTCGACTTCTCCACGGTTTAGGTTATTAGGTTAAATTCGTTCCAAGTAAACTTGGGTACGTGACTATATTCATGTTACTTAATCACCCTTTCGCATCACCCGCGTAATTTAAATTGGTTTACATTAGTAGTTTATTATTCAAAATCACGAAACAAGGGAAAGTTTTAATAATACAGTTTCTTTTTACTTTTTTGTTCTTTTTTTTTCATTTGTTAAATTCAAATTGATTTCTACTTTAGATATTGTTGAAATAGATAATAAAACGCCGCGTTATTGAAATCAGTTCGATAGTTTGTTCTTAACAAAAATTATGAAGAGAAAATATTGAAAAAAAGAATGGAGAGAGAGAGAGAGAGAGAGAGAGAGAGAAAGGACAATTTTAGGTAAAATCGGTTTATCCTAATCCTCGTCGGATGATATTAATAACAAAGAGGTTATAAAAAAAAAACCGACGAAAAGAAATTTCTCAGAATCGATTTCTCCCGTATCCTCGGATTCAAATTGCCTGAATCGATAATCATATTGCCGAAAGAAAGTATTTCATGCTTGAACAAGATTCAATGGAGCAAAAAAAAAAGAAAAGAACAAAGAGGAAAAAAACAAAGAATTCCACGAACAAGAGGGGGAACGCTCGTCGGTCGATCTGTTCTTTTCTGTTTTTTTTTTATACTCCCCCTTTTTTTCCCTTTACTCGTATTTATTCGCGGAATAGAATTTTTTTTTCGAGTCTCTCTCTCTCTCGCGCGCGCGCTTCCCTGGCTTGCTAGCTGGCTGGCACGAGTCAGAAAATTGTGAAAAGCGTGCAGCTAGTAGGAAAGGTGCATGCAGTTCTTTGTGGTCTTGTAACAACGCCAGTGCACTACTAGTGCAGCATCTCTCAACACAACAACGATGCCAACCAACCCAGCTGCTGCTGCTACTGCTGCTCTCTCTCTCTCTCTCTCTCTCTCTCTCTCTCTCTCTCTCTCTCTCTCTCTCTCTCTCTCTGTTGCTACTGGGCTTTAGAAGAATGCCCATAGACGGTCGGCTTTCCTCTTGCAGGCATCGTTTCGAGACGCCAAAGAGCTTTCGTAACGTTCAATTATCTCTTTTTACGGAGCTGACTATGTCGGTCGAAAAGAGGAAGAAGAATTCCAAGAAGAAAAGAAAAGATAATTTAACTCGCGAGTTGTGTTCCCCAAGGGAGAGATGCTTAACGTACGTATGCATGTATATATGATTTATTTATTTGTGTGTGTGTATGTATGTATGTACGTGTAACCCAACCTTCCATGATCATTAACATATTTCTTCGTCGATAACAGATAATAGAAAATTTAATACAAATTTTTCATACATACCTAACCTACATATATATATATATGTATATATAATAATAAATAATACCAAAAAGGAAGGAACGCATAGAATACAAATAGCGATATAATTTTCACGAAATGAATGAAATTTCTTTGCGGAATGTAACGCCGTATTTCATCGTTTAATTTAACATCCGATCCACTTCGATTCATCGTCCGAACTCAATTGTGAGAGAGTTCCTATCGTATAAAATTTGACACCAACTGGAAGCCATAAACGTTTGGAAAAAGATCGCGTGCTGGGAACTAGTATTGCACCTAACCTGCATATGTATATATATATATATATATGTATTTATTTATATATTATATGTATATATATATGTATACAGTACACTGAGAAATCAAATCTGAAGTTAGTAGTATTGGTGATCCACTTGAACGAGATCCTCCTACGAGAAAACGTTCACACTACGAACCACCATCGACCGTTTACCTTGCTCTCGAGGGAACAAAAATTGCTTATTAACACGTTTCATGTCGCGTGCTCCACCGTGATGGTGGCCCACATTGAAAGGACTTATTTATCTGTTCTAGGCCGTTGTAAATGTCTCATATAAAATTAAATGCGATCATAAAATCCCTCCATAATATTATCAGGTGATAACCAACCATAATTATAGTCATGCGTAATGGAATTTTCGTAACGTTTGCCGATCGATCGTTTCAACGCAGCTTGGAACGGAATATCACCACACGTCAAAATATCACAGCATCTCCCCCCCCCAACGTGGCTTTTTAATTATACGTTTGCGAAGTGACTTTAGATTTTACGTTATTTTTCTTTTTTTTTTGTTATGTTCTTCCTTTTCGTCTTATGTTTAAACACGGTGTTCTTGAGAAATTTTAAACCTCGGAATCTGTCATTAGGTTTTCAACGGCTGACGATAATTTTGTTACGTTGAATACGCTTCAATTGGAATTATTCGAAGTGTGTACGTATAAATATATATGTATTGAGTAGTCCGAAAAATTCGTACCGATAATATTTTAATAATAATATAATAATAATAATTTAATAAAAATTTAAATCTTCTGCGTTTCAATTTTTCCTTCAAAATCGGCCACAAACTAGAGGGAAGATAAATTTTGATAAATCGATCATTTTATGTTACAAAATCGACGAGCAACAATTTTGTTAACCTATCTTTCGAATAAACGATCATTCAATATCAATATATATATATATGTACCTAGAATAGTAACAATTAAAGATATATTAAGAATAGTGAGAAGCCATTTTGTTTCAATATGGCCGACGACAATTTCATTAACCTATCAAATAAAATTGTTCGATGAACCAAAAAAACAAAGAAAACAAACAAACAAATAAATAAATAAATAAATGAATGAACGAATAAATAAATAAATAGATAATAACAAACAAACAAAAAAAGTATTTCAATAGTAATATAAATTTTTTCCAACATCCATGTTTCTCTAGAGGAAAAGTATACTGCGAGAAAGAGAGATGATAATTCTTCAATAGAAGTAGACTGATTAAATAAATAATAATCAATCGTTTGCAGTTCGACGCGTTGGATCAAAAGTCAACGTTATCGAGCGTTCGTTCGTTCGGACGAGGCGACAAAAAGAACATACAACACACACACACACACACACACACACACACACACACACACACACACACACACACAGCTGCAAACTCTGGCTGCAACATACATCACCAACAGCGAGAGTGAACCACTTCACGGTGCACAGATACTCGCGGTGAACAATCGAGCCAAAGCGAGAAAATAAAGGAAAAAAAAGAAAGAAAGAAAGGAAAAAAAAAGAAGAAGGAGGAGGAGGAGAACATAATAGAAGGAAAAGCGAGAGTATTTGCGAAATTCGTCGAGAATTATACGGCCTAATGCTGTCCGTGGTTTTCTTCGACCGACAGCCTTTTTTAAACGGCAACGACGACATATTCGAGCGATTTTTTTTCTTATCTTTCTTTCTCTTTCTCTCTCTCACTCTTTTTATTTTTTTTATCCCTTTCATTATCGGACCAATCCAATTTCCCCACTATTCCCTTTTTAAATATGATGCGGATTTTTCTAAGCCTCGAGACTTCGCCTTCTCGTTGGTAAAAATTTTAAATTACATATATATATTATTTATTCGTCTGTTTTCTAAAAAATGTTTGAACATGAATATGATGATATGTACCGATCGAAATGATTAGGTTTCATAAATAAATAAATAAATAAAAAAAAAATTATATTTATACGAGTTTGAAATATCACGAGATACGAATTTTCTATTGAAAACAAATAGGACGTATACGATTACAAGTATTATATATATATATATATATATATATATATATATATATATACCTGAGAAAGTATATATAAAGTGTATAAGAGATGTAAAAAAGAACAAAAAGAAAAAATCAATAATTCCAGAGGGAGTAACCGCGTTCTATATCGTTCGATGATCAAACGATAAGAAATTCCTTGAGTTCAGGAAACACCATAGTGGATACATATACGTACATATGTAAGACGTTGAAAAGATTCAAGATAAAAGATGGCGCGGCAGGTATGTATATTTGCGGTGTATACCTTTCTTTGATTGGTCGAAAGAATTTTTTATGTAAAATATATATATATGTACATATGTATGTACTCATATATATGCTTCATACATCGATACATATATGCCCGCAAAGTTTGCTATGCAATGTAATAAAATAAAAGAGAAACGAAATAACAATGATGTCGTCTCGTCCCCGGACATGGCTTCTATTTAACACGAGTGCATTGCAAACATCGAGAACGATGAAGAAAAATAAGACCGACTAGAGTTCGAATAAACGATTCAATATCGTATAGAAGAATGTTGACGCATCTTCAATTGTGATTTTCTCAACAAACACGTTTCTCTTATTTTTCACGGATACCCACCCACCTTTCTCGTCGTATCATCAATCGTACGTAAGAAAACGAAAAAGAGGACGATGACGATGACGATGACGATGACGATGACGATGACGACGACGACGCGATATATTTTTCCAACGTTTCCTATTCGTCAGCGAATCAGGAGCACGTATGTACACGAACAACGGTCACGTGATCCGGATTTCATTTTCTTTCTTTCTCTCTTTTTTCTTTTTTTAAATAATAATAGGTTAGCTTATCTATCAAATTTCGTCTTACAATAGTTCAAGTTTCCATACCGAAATCATATTTCTAAGGAAGGAGTGTGATTTTGATCGGTTTATCGAGAGAGATAAGAGATTTGAAGTAATTTAATTACGGGTTTTTTCTTTTCTTTTTTTTTTTAATAATTATAATAACAATAATAATCTCCGATTATGTAATTTGAATGCTTGGGTATTTTTATTTCAAAAGTCTGAATTATATCACTTTCGTTCGGCTAAAACGAAACCGACGATTGATTTCTTGACTCTGATAATCGTATACGTAGAGAGACACACACACAAACGCGTCACACACACACACACACACACACACACACACACACACACAAAAGACGAACATCGGTAGACAGGCATCATATCACTGTGTAACGTACAAAAATATATATGTACATTTAATATATGTACACGGATAGATACTACGATGACTAGTTTCGCAGGAAGTCACAGTCTATTTATTAGTTTACGACTACTCGACATGATAGAGCGTTGAGAAGACTCCATGTATATTCCCGTTGAAGATACGAAGATTAAAATATTAATAAGCGTACCTATGTTGAATGTTAACGACGTGCGAAGATGTCTCATCATCGGCTTCGAATGTTAAGTAGATAAAAGCTGATCAGTGCCAACCCAATAAGACGACTTTATCTATCCAACCAATCAAAAGAGTTCGTAATTAACCAATAAGATTATTCGAAAGTAAAAAAATCCAGTACCCGTCATAAATATCAAAAAAAGAAAGCAAACGAAATAAATAAAAAAACAACATGGACGATAAAACATTTCACTCCATTAGATATACATAGGGAAGACATAATCGATTTATGCAAAACGAGGGTTAAAACCGATTAGTGTCAATCAATAAGGCGGCTTTATGTATCTAACCAATCAGAGGAGTTTGCAATTAACCAATAGGATTACGCGAATGTAAAATCGGAAAACCTTTCTCAAGTATCAAAAAAGTAAACAAAATGAATAAAAAAGAAACGATTTAAAAGAAATTTTGGTTAATAGGTGATAACAGTGATTAAAAAGAAGCCGATTAGCATCGACCAAATATCGAACCAATCAAACGAATTTATAATCAACCAATAGGATTATCAGGAATTACGATTAAAACTCTTCGTACTTAACAAACAAATAAATAAATAAATAAATAAATAAATAAATAAATAAATAAATGAAAAGATATAAGGATAATTTCTAAATCATTTGTAAATCACATTTTCTACATCTTTAGAAACAAGTAGGGAAAATATCGAAAAAAAAAACATCTATAATAAAGGTTATGTTAATTTGGTTATAACTTGGTACCAACCAATAGGAGAATGATCAAGAAACAAACTCAATACTCTTTTCGTAATAACAAAATTTAATACTACTTCGTAAAAAATACCAACAAAAAATAAAATAAGAAAAATAAAGAAAAAGAATATATATATATATGAAAAAAAGAAAAGATAATTTAACGTTTTATACGCCATAAAAAAAAAAATATCGATACGCCTATAACGAAAATTATGATAATATCCCAAATACGAATAAATCAAATCTATTCGTACTTGATGTGTGTGTGTGGTGTGTGTGATATGTATGTATACATATATATATGTATATCCGATGGATATATATCGGTTATATATATATATAACCAAAATGTTCTGGTAGTTATATATATCATAATCAATTATAATTAATATTATAAATGCATTAAATGTATTAGAAGAAACAAAAAAATGAAAGAAACAAACAAAGAAAAATTACATAAATAAATAAAAGCAGGTATAGAAACCGGAAAACGCGTTATTTCCTTGTACCGTGTGTTTGACAAAGGAGAAGGACAGAGATAAAAAAAAAGAAAAAAAGATAAAAAAACGCATACACAAACACACACGGCAATGCCGGTCGAGGGCGCGCGCAAGGATGGCGGCTAGCGGCGGCGCGCAAGGATACGAGTACGACCTCGATGAGAGCCGAATCCAACGTGGAGATGGCCGAATAGTCCCGAAAGGTGGCTGCATCTTCCGTGTGCATCTGCGAAACGCCCACGCGCTACGAGCACGCATGCGGCAACGCCAATCACCTATCTTCTCTCTCTCTCTCTCTCTCTCTCTCCTCCCTCCCACCTTCGGTCCCTTCCCCCTCTCACTCACTCGCTCGCTACTCTTCCCTTGGATAATCTGTCTCTCTCGTTCTAACAACGTCGCATCCATTACAAATAGTAATAAAGAAGGAGTACGGGCGCTAAAGTCGATAGGAAGAAGGAAGAGAAGGAAAAGAGAAAGAGAGAGAGAGAGAGAGAGAGAGAGAGAGAGAGAGAGAGAGAGAGAGAGAGAGAGAGAGCAAATGTTGTCATAAAAAAAAGAAAGAATGAACGAGTGATGTGTATATGGATGGAGAGAGAGAGAGAGAGAGAGAGAGAGAGAGAGAGAGAGAATATATACAGCGAAAGTAGTCAAGAGATTTAAATCCCGGCGAACGAGTTTATCGAATTCTCTTTCGAAAGAGAGAGAGAGAAAGAGATAGCTTTACCAATATTCTCTCTCTGTCTCTCTCTCTCACTCCCTGTATTCGTATATAATAGAAACAAAAAGAAATACACACACACACATATTCTTGGAATAAAAGATCGACCTTTCTCTATTCTATGTTTCCCAGTGAGATTCGTGATGCACGTTTGAAGAATACGCAATAAAAGTCGTATATAGTAGGCGCGCGAAATCCTAATACGTTTCTAATGTTTACCGGATATAAACATGACGGTACACCCACTTCCCCTTCCCCCACACCCAACTCCACTACTCCGCACACGAGACATGTGTTCTTCAACGGCAACGAGGAACAATCCATTATAATATACCGTTTCGATTTTGATGCATCGAGAGAATTATCGCGAATTCGTTTCTAATCACATTACCACGTATGTATGTATGTATATGTATATATATATCATCGTGTAAATCTAACGAATAAATAATTACAACGTTATCGAACGTCACGAAGAACTTCATCGATTTCTTTGATATATACATACATACATACATACTTACATACATATATATATATATACACACATACATAAAAAAATTAACAGGACTTCTGATATTTATAAATGCAAACGTTGAGGGGAAAAAAAAATAAATAAATAAACGAAGGTAAGGTTAGAATAAAAATTGTATTAGCGTGTACGTACATACGTATGTATAATATACATACATACATACATAAATATATACATATATATGCAGAGAAAGGAAAGGTCGAAAGATTTTAAGGAACGAGTAGGTAGAAAAAGAAAAAAAAATTAAAAAATAAAAAAGGATTGATAATGGCCGAAGGAAAATAAAAGGGGTACGACCAACAACGCAACAAAGCCAAAAAAAGGGAGGGAGGGGGTCAAACAAAAGAAAGGAAAGAGCCGGGGGAGGGGAGAAAAAACCCATACACCAAAAAAAGAAAAAGGGGGGGGGAAGATAAAAAGATGAGCAAAAAAAGAGGAAAAGGAACGACGAAAAAGCAAGAAAAAAAAAGACGGAGAAATGGAAAAAGAAAGAGAAAAGTAAAGGTTTGTCCTTACCTCTTCGAGGGATGTGATGGTCTGCCTGCATTGTGGCATTCGAGAAACGAAGGTCGACGTAGTGGGCGAGTTATAGTCCTCCCTCGTTTCCTCGACGAACTCGCTCACCGCGATTAGGCCCGGCATTTTCTTTCTTTATTTATTTCTTTTCTTTTGCGTGTGTTATTTTTACTTTTCCCTCTTTCCTCCGTTCCTTTCGTTATTGTTATTGCGCGTCGATTCCTATCCTCATATATATTCTATCCTTTTTAAACCTTAACGGGGAGGATATACACATGAGAACAAATTTCTTTTCTTTTTTGTATTTTCGATGGTACGGAATACAACGGGAGAACTGTCACCGCACAACCACCACCACCACCGCCACCACCACCGCCACCACCACCCACCACTACTGCTACTACACCATCAACCAACCAACCAACCAACCAACCAACCAACTGAGCGACCGACCAACTACGATCGAAACGACGTTTACCAAAGCACAAGAGCACCGATAGATTTCTTCTTCGTGCCTTCTCTAGCACCGTATGTCTCGTTTCTCGCGCACACACACCCGTCACCGATATATCCCTCCTCCCTCCCTTCACCTCTCGCTCTTTCTCTTTTTATCTCCAATAATCTCTCTCTCGTAGCTCGCGTTACCTCTCTCTCTCTCTCTCTCACACTCTCTTTTTCTATCTTTCTTTCACTTTACAGTCTCACTCTCTCGCAGGCGCACCATAAATTCCAACGACGTTGGCACTGTCACCTTTTCCTTCCACTATTTTTCTCTCTTCCACCCTTTTCTTCTCCTTCCCCTTCCTCCTCCTTCTCCTCCTCCACCCTTTTAACCAACTCCACTGTTTCCGTGATTACGGTTAGAGAACGTTGACGATTATAACCGACGACGACGATGACGACGACGACGACGATGACGGCGAAACTATGATAAAAAGTCCTGGCGGTACGTCGTCGACGTTGACGGTATAAGATGGACAAATCCCGCAAGAGAGAGAAAGAGAAGGATGATGCAAAATACGATATAATATGTATGCTCGTTTATACGACTATACTCTCTTTCTGTCTCTGTCTGTCTGTCTATCATATACATTTATATATATGTGTGTATATATATGTATATGTATTTTCGAACGCAGTGCCAAGTCTCTCTCTCTCTCTCTGTTTTCCCCTTTTTCTTTATTCCGTTTCCTTCCGAAGCCTTCGCAAGAGACTCGCCCGTAGGCTGCTCCCGGGTACGACGATTATCTACCCGACGACATCTTCCCGCTGTCGAACTTCTTACGACGATGAACGACCGTGGAATACATATCTCTCCTCGTCTTTCCTTCTCCTTCCTTTCTTCCTCTTTGACAACCGACCGACCGACCGACCGACCGACCGACCGACCGACCGATCGACCGACCAACACAACAACAACACAACACAACAACGATGACGACGACAATGACGGAACCGTAATCAAAACGCGCGTATATCGGGTACGCGCGAACGCTGCGACTGCTGGGGCTGCGTACGGCAATCGTTAAAGTTCTCTCACTTACGGTAGACACTTTGCCGAAGCTACGGCGCTCCGGACGCTACCGTGCCGATACGCGAAGCGTTTACGACGACGAACGAAGTTTCACTGAGGCGGCGCCATCGACGGCCACGATTTCGTCATTGGTCCGACGTTTAACACAGTACCGCGTGTGCGTGTGTATATTATTCCATACGCGGAGTATGGAGTTTCGTACTACACCGTCGAGGCGACATCTCGCGGGAAATCGTTTTAATTAATACAAATTCCTGGCGCGGTAATACGTTTAGGTTAATTCGAATTGTCGTTCGTTCGATCGAACAAACAAACCGGCGGAAAATGTTTATTGTCTTTTTCGAATTGATATATATCTATATTTCGTTTGTATTCCCTTTTCTTTTTAATTTTGAATATATACATATATATATATATATACATTTAATTATTTTGGAAAAATTTCGAAAACGTTTATTCGTAGTAATTAGAGAGAGAGAGAGAGAGAGAGAGAGAGAGAGAGAGAGAGAGAGAGAGAGAGAGAGAGAGAGAGAGAGAGAGAGAGAGAGAGAGAGAGAGAGAGAGAGAGAGAGAGAGAGAGAGAGAGAGAGAGAGAGAGAGAGAGAGAGAGAGAGAGAGAGAGAGAGAGAGAGAGAGAGAGAGAGAGAGAGAGAGAGAGAGAGATGTGCAATATTCGCGTCAAGTTAAAACATTCAATTAAAGATTGTTCATCATTGATTTTATTTATCGTCATAGATTTATTCGAAACGTTTGTATCGGAGAACGGATTTAAAGAGGCGGCGCGTAATTTTTTTTTTTTTAATTTATTTATTGATAAGTAAAATTACATATATCCACAAACACAATATGTTCTTTCATGGGGGTGGGGTAGGGAGGGAGAGGGTGATTGGGTGGGTGGGTGATTAGATTTGAAGGGGTAGGTGTGATAATGCATTAAAATTTGTGAACGGTGAGGAGAAATGCGTGTGAAGGGGTTGCGGAGAAAAGTGGAGTGGGTGGGAGAGAGGAGGAAGGAGGGGGGACGGTTATTATCCTTAAACGATAATATTCTCTGCTTATAATAATCGAGAGGCGTAGGCGGAGGGATGGAGATCGTGGAGATGTTTAATTTAAAAATTATAATGCCTCTATTATAAGGAAGTGATACTCTAATATCTCATGTATTCTCATTTATCCATTTTTTTTTCTTTTTATCGGTTTAAGTTTAGTTAGCTTGGATGGACGCGCAGATTCTTAGTATATAATACTATATATATATACTAAGAACTCATAAGAAAATCATTATTATTTTTAACAGTTACTTTGTTTTTTTCCCTTTTCTTTCTTTCTTTTTTTTTCTTTAAATGCTTCCTTCCTTTCTTTCTTCCTTCCTCCTTCCTTCCTTCTTCCTTCCTTCTTCTCTCTTTTTTTTTTCTTAATACTATCCTTCAAAACTTAAAGACAAATATGTGTATTACCTTAGTATTTTTTTTATCTTTAACATTGATAAAAATAAAAATCACAAGCAAAAACGATCCATAGGCAATAGACTTTTTGACTGTGATGATATATGAATATTAACGTTATCTAATAATCCGCTATCCTGTACAATCATCATTACGAGCGCCACAGCAAAGGATCACCTTGAAGGAGCATTTTCATAATAAATGTTTTGACATTTAAGGTGTACGGTTTTGAAAATTGGTGCAATTTCTTGTTAGACAAAGATTAGAGAGAACGAGATATATATATGTATATATATATATATAGAGAGAGATAGAGATAGAGATAGAGAGAGATAGTTTAGGAAAGCTAGGAGTTATTAGCAGAAAAGCAATTTCTGCTTATGTATATATTGTTTTATACGAGTGTCACACTGCGCATTATATACCGATATAATACAGGATTCATGATTACAGATTGTTGTTACATACACACTGTACGAGAAAAACTGAAAAAATTGTAAAAATAAAGTCTAGCTCCATTATTATTCTTCTCTTCCTTTTTTAACTTCTAAATCCGAACTGCTATTTAAAGGACGTATTTTTTCTTCCTTTCCCTCGCACATCTCACATGGCATTTTTGTTGTTGTAAGCTAAGTCAATTTTGTTTATCTTGATATATATGTACTTATCATTACCACCTCTCTTTACAAAAATCAATTCTTAAACTTATGTAGGATAACTCGATGCAGATTCGCAGCATTTAATGAAATATATATAGATAATATTATATATCGAAATTAATTTGCCAAACTGATATGCTCCGATTGCTAATACTGATATATATATATATATAGATATATATTTATATTCCATTAATATTAACTATAATATTTGTAACGTCAACTAACGATAAAAACTAACGATAGATTGATCAACTAAGAAATTTAATGGCGTTTATCGATTAAATTAATATCTCCGATATAAATTAATAATAACCGCCGGGGGGAAACACAACAACGCAACGAATATAAATATAATTAAATAAAATTCGTATTTAACAAATCTTATTTGTTAAATTTGCGATCGTCTGCACGTCTATATAAAATATCTGCGAATATTCATCGAGTCAGGTTTATATATGCGATATTTCAATATATTTTTATAATGACTACTTGCTATAGGTACACAATGTATATTAATTCTTATATGTAATACATGTATATACATGGTGTATATACATATATATAATCTATCATTTTGTCAAACATACGCCCATAGCGCGCTCGCGCGCGCGTGAATTTACATATACATGTATATGTATATGTATTATATATAGATATTTATATTTATATATATTTCTATATTAGCATTAATTCACTGATGCTATTTGTAGTATTTGTAGTATTTGTAATACACTCACGTGGTAATTGTTATCGTCTTATAATATATCTAAAATATTTGTAACATTCAGCTGTGTGTGTGTGTGTGTGTGTGTGTGTGTGTGTGTCTGTCTGTCTGTCTGTCTGTCTGTCTGTCTGTCTGTCTGTCTGTCTGTCTGTCTGTCTGTCTGTCTGGTGTGTGTGTGTGTGTGTGTGTGTGTGTGTGTGTGTGTGTGTGTGTGTGTGTGTCTGTCTGTCTGACTATCCTATATGTATCTGTGTGTAATTTTACTTGCTCACCCTTCGACCGGAGTTGCGCGAGATAAACAAAAAAATTTATATAAATAGTTAATTTTAAGGTAGGAGGAAGGCAGCTGCTCCGAGTGCGCTTAAAAGATTTCTTTTTTTTTCTTTTTTCCATTTTCAACAATAATATCTTAGCATGCAATGAATTGTTTAAATTATTTCAAAAAACGTGTGTAAAAATACAATAAAACAAACAAACATATATATATATACATATATATATATATATATATATATATATATATATATATATATAAATGTAATTAATGTACGTTCAAGAACAACCATCTTAAGTTATTCCAACAAAGATTATTATCAAGTTATATCTGAATTTTGTTTTTAAATATTAATCTTGCAAATCGTTCTCTCGTCTTTTAGACATCAGAGAGCAGAGATATCTCGATTATCGTTTTTGACGTTCGACGATCTCGCAAATAGAGATAAATTCTATTGCAGGATTAATATTTTTCTATTATTTTTTCTTTTTTCTTTTAACGGATATAACTTGACGATCTCGTTGATAATTTATCTTAAGATGATCGGTCCAATAAAAAAAAAACCAACAATATTTGTGGATGATACATATAACAACATATCTCGTTTGTAATTATCATCCTCTTTCAAACCTCATTTGCATTTGGTTATATGAGAATATTGAGGCGACATTTATTAACTAATTTAGACAAAACATATACGATTGCCTCGAACGAATAATATTTATATACGGATCGTCACAAGTACTTCGTAAAAAAAAGAAAAAAAAAAAAAAAAAAAAGAAGAAAAATTTCTTTCAACCCAACAGCGAGTAGAGTGCATATGATAAAAACGAAATTAAAAAAAAAGAAAACAAAAAAAACGAAAAGAAAACAAAGTATAAATTAAAAGTTTCCCCGCGCGACCCTGGCGCTAAAGTGCGGGCTAACCCCTCTTCTTTTTTTTTTTTGACCATGTACAAATATATAAGCATTAAACGTGTAATATATATATATATATTATCATCATTAAATATAATTAATAATACCCTAAGATATTAGTTATTGTATGAACAATTCGAAAACAGAAAGGAATATATATATATATTTTTCTTGTTGCTTTCAACGGCCGTCTCTTTTTTTTTCAAAAGCCATATAGTAGCGTCAGAGGTATTAAAAAGCCACTCTCAAAAAACTCCGGGGTAAACTTGTTCCTCTTATTCGATAGCATCGACGTGACGTCTTCGATGCTTAAACTCGTTTAAATGGTAAATTTAAAGGCGAGATAAGCTAACTCGTCGGCGTCGAACGAAAAACTACCGAATATTTTCCGTGCGACCAACGTACAAACCAACACACACATGCGCAACCGACGGCCATTGCGAAAAAAGTACTCGGCTTTCACATGGAATGATTAAATATATAGAATATTTCCTTATTTTTTTTTCTCGTTTTTACGTTAAATACGTTAGTGATTCTCAATTTCTTAAGTATTAACACGTTTTTTTTTTTCTTTCTCCTTTTTATAGACTAAGCGTAAACGTTAAGTACAGAAAGATTCACTAGAAAAAAAAAAAAAAAAAAAAAAGAAAAAAATACAAAAATTTAAACCAGGCAGTGGGAGTCGAACGGGGACAAAGAGAAAAAATATCACGAACTCTTTTTTATGTGCATCGATTTGATGGTTCTGATATTTTGAGAGTTTCTCTTTTTAGCGTACATTTAAAAATTCTTGCACAATCATAAGCGATTAATTTTAATTGAAGCTTATTATCACCCAATGCGGAATTGCTACGACTTTGAGATACTGATATATATATTTATTATTTTTATTATTATTATTATTATTATTAATTAATTAATTAATTAATTAATTATTATTTATTATTTATTATTATTATTTATTATTATTATTATTAATATTAATATTATTATTTATTATTATTTACTATTATTTAATATTATTATTATTTTTAATAATATTAATATTATTATTTATTATTATTTAATATTATTATTATTTATTATTATTTACTATTATTTAATATTATTATTATTAATATTAATATTATTATTTATTATTATTTAGTATTATTATTATTACTATTATTATTATGATTATTATTATTACTATTATTTTTATGATTATTATTATTATTATTATTATTATTATTATTATTATTATTAGGATTAGTATTATTATTATTAGTATTCAAAAGGACTGAATCATAGAATCTTATTGCCATTCTCTATCTCTAAAAATATCAGAGCGAAAAAATATAGAAGTTAAGTGCACGGATTAGATGCACCTTTACCAAATGTATAATTGATTACGGAAAAGATGTTGCTTCGTGGTGATTAAGATCTATTGTTGTAACAAAAAATATATATATATACATATATATATATATATATGTTTATATATGTATATATATATATAGGATTTCTTTTTTCAATCGGGTACTTTTCGCAATCCTTCAAGATGAAAAGTTAAATAAGTTAATAAAGATTGAAGGAACATCAAGATGATATAGAAACTAATGCGTTAACTATCCTTTTTCTTTCTTTTTTTTTCTTTTTCTTCTTTTTTTTCCTTTTTTTTTTGTTTTTTTTTTATCATGAGCAATGCTCCTTCCTGAGTTTCTCTTCGACATTATAATGATTGGCAAAAAAAGAAAAAGAAAAACAAAAACAACAATAATAATAATAATAGCAGGACGAACTTCCGAAGAGAATGACGACGGTGACAGAGGGCGGCATTTAATAATATATCCGACATCCATTTTTCCATATGGCACATAATACATTTTAAATAAACCGTATTATCATCATTATGTGGATACACTGAAAATCGAATATATATATATATATATATATATATATATATATATATATATATTTTACTATCTTATCAAGGTATAGTAGTCTCTTCTTGTGTTGTTCGACACACATTGTCACTATAGTATTTTAATTCCCGCGTAATGAGAACCCTTTTTAATGATAATATTTTTCCCATTTCATATAATAACACCATGTGAGAATTGGCCCAAAGTACTACTACATTATCATTGGGGATTAATCCTTGTGCTATATAATACATTATGCGAATTAACATCACTTCCTCCTCTATGTACGACTCATATTATAATACGACCCGGCGCTATTGGTTTCGGATTAATGAGTATTTTTTCTTCTTTTTTCTTTTCCTTTTTTTTCTCTTTTGCCTTTTTTTTCCTTTTTTTCATTCTTTTTTTTTTTCTTTAGCTGTGCAAGCACAACGCAAGCGTATAAAAAATTAAATCGGATCTTCGGAAGTACCTCGTGCCTTTTATAATTAAAACGATTGTTATAACGAAAATAATAATAATAATAATATGACATTCGTAAACGGAAATTATAATAATAATAATAAGGGAAGGGAGGGGTGGGTAAGGAGGGAGGGTGGGAGGGAAGGAGGGGGGAATGGGGAGAAAGCTACTCGAGAGATGACCAGCAGCTTTTAAAGCGGGATTTGTATGTTGTTTAGGATTTAAATATTATTTCGATTATTCCTTCACCTCGAAATATTTATACGTTGGATTTTCGTAACCATTGATCTGCATGTTGGCCACGTGTCGTTCCTCTGGCGTAGCCGCTTGATCGACCTCGATGAAGCCCTGCGTGTCGTACGAAATTTTAATTGTTAAATAAATCATTAAAATCATTTAACATTATACAATAAGATATTGAACGTTCGATCATAAGAACCAACCTGGCTGTGTGGGCTTCTCGCGTTACGTCTCTTGAATACGGCAACGCCTACTATTGCAGCTGCCATAAGTGCGATTCCAGCGAATGCTAGCGTAAAGTAAACCGATCGGCTCTCCTTGTGATAAAGTTCACGTCTTACTGAGTAACCCTGTATTGACGATAATAACACAACATTATTAACATTTTTATACCGTTATCGTACTTGTTATTTCTATTTGTAGCAATTAAAAAGTAAAAAAAATAAAAAAAGAGAAAAGAAGACTCAAGAAATTATATAGGTCATCAACAAGGATGAAATTTTGTTGTTAATAATGCCGCCTAATAGCCTTTTTTTTTTTTTTTAATTAACAAATTTTACATCATTGACGGACCCAATAATAGTTTTTTTCCAATACCACTTTGTTGACTTTAAATAATAAAATGAACGAATGGCGAGCTCTTTATTTAGAGCCGATAACGCGATAAGGATTAAAAAAAAAAAAAAAAAGAAAGATTAAACGAAAGAAAATTCTACGAACTCGAGCATTATTTTTTGGCATAGTCTTTTTTTCTTTTTGTTTTTGTTTTTTGTTTTTTTAAACGTAAATAATAAAACGTGTAAAAATAAAACTGTCGAGTTAAATATATCTCTATAATGGTTCTAATGTTAATAAATGTATAACTGTTCTAACCGGTTCAGAATGCGAGACATCATGAGTCATACTGTGCGCCGCTCTAACCACTCCCTCATTATGCAGCGTTGCAACGGGTGCCGGCTGTTCGGATTGCTGAGAAGAATACTTATTGTCATTCACTGAATCATTCTCTTCGTGTTGTTCCTGTTCCGTACGTAATTCACCACGTTCAACCTTACGTTGTTCCTTGCGCGCACGTTCCAATTGCTTTTGATGTTCTTTTTCTATATACGAACAACACAACGTATATACACATATGTACATATATATATATATATTTTTTTTCTAATCTTATGTTAACAAAATAAAAAGATTCATAATCCTTCGTAAGAGGAACGATTTTATTGGAGCAATTTTTTTTTTTTATATACCTTCTTGTTTGCTGGCCACGTCCGCCTGATACTTGTCCAAAATAGCTGCCTCTGCCTCTCGTGTCATTGCTAACAATAAACCTGGTGTTTCATCCTTACTGCGAAGCGCCAAAACATAGTCATCCATTAGACGCCCGATTTTTGCACTCAGATCAGGATATCTGAAGGTCGATGAAGAGGAGAGAGAGAGAGAGAGAAAAAAAACAGAAGAAAAAAAATAAATAAAATGTATCAACAAAAAAACAATAATAATATACTTTCTCAATTGGATAATTATAATTGAAAAATTGTGAAATCCGTGTGATATATCGTTGTGCTAATAAAAATGATCAAATGAATAATATATACATTACCGTTCCAACATCAATAAGCTTTGATTTGTGATTCTATCAATCTCCGCCAGGTGTTCCAGCGTCGCTGGTTTCTCGCGTTGTGCTTGCTCCAGACTGCTGTCGAGTAAATGCTTGTAATGAGCGATCGTGTGGTGTCGGTCCTTGTGTAAAGCCCTGAGCAACTTTTGCAAGCACTTTTGAATGCGATGAGTCTAAAGGGAAATGGAATATAAAATTGGAACGTAAATATTATATATATATATATATATATATAAATATAACAAATTCAAGAAACTAACATTCGGTGGAGTTTCGTTCAAAGCAGCAGTGTAACAGGACATGGCCTCTTCGTTTCTTTGCTTAACAGCTTCCTACAATTACGAATGAAAATATGTTTTAAAGATTCTTATAATATATATATAAATTCACGCATATAATTGATTGATATGTTTGAATAATGTCATACTTGGACACGTTGTTGATGCATTGCACTGAGCTGATGTTTCTCCGCGGCTCCGCTTTCTTCCAAGGCCGCAACGGTTTCCTGGAATCGTGCGGTCATCCAACGTTTGAAAGCATCTGCGGCAACCGGATCGTGAGCTCTTATATCTTGATACCTTTCCTCAAGGTCACTCCAATCCTTCATCACCTGAAAACGTTGTAGCACAAAGATTGCGACACCAATGTTCCGGGCTATGATATTTTTTTTTTGCCCAAATAATAAATATGCACATACAAAGGTACATGTGTATATACATATATATATATAAATATACATATGTATATTGTACAGAGTGTTTCAACTAAAGGAGGCCGCCTATAATATATATAACATTATACTATTATATATATATATAAACTATTCATAATATATCTATTTTTAAACCATTCAAAGTATGAAGAAAAAAACAAAGAAAATATTTAGGCGGTCTCCTTCAGCTAAAACACCCTTATATATACTACGTTGCACTTAATAATCATAATATGCATGAAAGTTGCAAACGTAAATATAGAAAGAAAAAAAAAACATTATCAAAAATACTTTTGCTTACTTTTGTTACTTTCTCCTTGTGAACTTCCTCGAGTCTCATCTGTGCTTGCTTGTAACTTTGATGTTCCGATCGTGGATCGAAATGAGTTAAATACGGATCCGGTGTGCCCTGCGATTGAGATGGTTGTTGCGTGCTGCTACTGAGTGGTAATGCCATTGCAGTTGCCTCTTGTTTAACTTTCTCGGTGGTCGAGACTATTGTGGACGGTCGGCTGTCGGTATAGATTTCATAAAGTTAATATTTTTGTTTTTGTTCGACGAACGACATAAGAAAGAAAAGAAAGAAAGAATGAATGAAAGAAAAACGAGGAAAAATAATATAATTTTCCATCGAAAATCTCATCATCATCATATATATGCCCCCCCACCTCGTAGTTGTATCATAATCGTCCAGATATTCCTCGTCGCTCTCCTCGTCGTCGGGTTGATCACCGAATACATCGTCGAGATCGCTTTCAGAATCATTATCGTCGTCTGCTTCGCCATCGAGGTCATCCTCATCGTCCAGATCATCCTCGTCCTCGTCTAAATCATCGTCAATTCCCTTTGGAATCGGTAAATCGATCGGTTTCTTCACTTTTACAGTTTCTGCAAATATAAAACGAGAGGCATTTTGTTTGGAATGATAAGAATATTAAAAATATATATATATATATATATATATTAGAATAAAAAAAAAGAAATAAAATCAAACAAAAAGAAAGAAAGAAAGAAAACAATGAACAAGTTTGATACAAGCTTTGATATTTGTTTTGTTTCCAATTTGAAATGAAAATGATAAAATGAATAGGAGACGATGCGAAAATATACCAACCGTAATATTTATGTTAATCAACGTGAAAGAAAGATTAAATGGAATAGCTCGCGAAAGGTTTGGCTCGTTACAAAGAAGAAGAAGAAGAAGATGAAGATGAAGAAGAAGAAGAAGAAGAAGAAGAAGAGGAAGAAGAAGAAGAAATTAGAAAGAAAGTTTTTGGGAAATAAATAACAACAATGAGAATGTCTCTGCTTCTGGCTACTCTCTTTCTTTCCTTCTTTCATTCTATCCTTCTTTCTTTCTTTCTCGATCTTAGGCACATAGCTCTTCCATTTCAGAGGCTCTAATTTTTCCCTGTTATGTTAGAGAGGGCTAGGCATCTTGACTAACTAGGTTCTCGAGATGTTCTATTCTCCGAGAATAGATGCTCTCTGATGAGCTGACTTCTCTCGACTTCTGCAAAGCCAGACAAAAGCTCTCTCTCTCTCTCTCTCTCTCTCTCTCTCTCTCTCTCTCTCTCTCTCTCTCTCTCTCTCTCTCTCTCTCTCTCTTGGTTATACCAACGATGCTGTTCTTTTATCTGGGTCGCATGGCAGACACGTGCAATAAGTGTATGGGCTGGCAGTATTCTTAAGTGTACTTTTGGTCAAGACACGAGAATATTGAAACTATTCGGAATCTTAAAAAAAAAAAAAATAAATCGAAGAATATCCAAACAAACGCAAATTTTTTTTTCTTTTTATTATTTAACCGATGATTAAGATAAATCGTTAACAAGATATAATAAGAATATATCTTGCAAATGAACGAAAACGATCGTGGTCTAATTCTTCTTTGTTTTATCATTATTGAGCCTTACTTGTTTAATTGCATTCTAAAAAAAAAAAGAAGAAAGAAAATTACGATGAATCGATGTTAGGGAATAAATTTGAAAGACGATTTGTAAATATGATAATATAACTAACAAATATATATATATATATATATATATATATATATATATATATATATATATTTGTATATTAATAATTTGGGTTTATATTTAAAAAAAATTTTTATTTCGTATCTTTAATGACGAAAGCATCACGACGATTATTATATATCTCGAAAGTTAATATAAGTTATAAGTATGATAGAGTATAATTATACCAATACAACGATCAGTATTAACAACTTTCGTTCAAATTTCACCCATAATATTACAAAAGTTAACGCGAATTTTGTGACACGTTTCAAATTACCTAAATTTTTGTTGGGCGCGATATGGAAATTGAGTTATAAAGAATTAATTTCATCAGAGGCGGGGGAAGGGTGGTGGCGGTAAAAAAGAAGAAAAAGAATAAATAAAAAAATAAATTGGATATAAGAAATTAATTAGAGAAATAATTAGTAAATGAAATAATATTTTTAGAAAGTACGTTTGAAAGACAAATTTATTTCACGGGATGAATAGAAAGAAAAGAAAAGACAAGAAAAGAAAAGAAAGGAAAGGAAAAGAAAAAAAAAAAAGATTGTCCCGAAGAATAAAATGTAAATTTAAAATTCTTTTTTAAATGAGAGATAATTAAGAAATATTAAACTCTTATTCAACCGAGAGAAATATACATACATGCACACACACACGCGCGCGCGCGCACGCACACACACACACACAGAGAGAGAGAGAGAGAGAGAGAGAGAGAGAGAGAAATAATGTAGCAACAAAAAACACTAATTTAAAATTGAGGGATAATTTAGAAAGATAATATGATACATTTTTTTGTAAATACAAAATCAGCGTATATTTATTTCGCGAAACAAAAGGGCGGGGTAGGGTGGTGGCGGGGGGATGGAGGGGTGGAGGGTGAAAGGGCAGAGAGAAAGAGAAAAGGGGTAAATAAATAAAAAAGAAAAAAGGCTAAAAATATAATTAAAAATAAAAAGGAAAAGAGAAAATATTGTTGCGACACAAAAAACTATAGCAACGTTATGCGTTAGTAGTAGTCGTCGTCGTCGTCGTCGCGTCGTCGTCGTCGAGAATGACGCGCGGTAGTTATTGATTACTCGAGCGAGCATACGACGACGATAGTGGAGGGAGGGAGGGAGGGAGGGAGGGAGGGTAAAGGAAGAAGGGTGGAAAAAGAGAGGGGTTGTGTGCACGTGTACACGCGCGCGCGCACGATATGTAATCAGTGAGAGAGTAAGCGTGGATATATGAGAGAGAAAGAGAGAGAGAGAGAGAGAGAGAGAGAGAAAGAGAGAAAAAGAGATAGAGAGGAACGTAAAACATAGGGAGAAGTGAAAGAAGACAATGGAAGGATAAAGGAAGGGTGTTAAGAGAGAGAAAGAGAGAGAGAATGAGGGGTCGAATATTAGGGAAATGAATGAAAGTAGAAAAAGAAAACGATTGAAAATGTCGAGTAGATAGATAGAAAGAGAGAGAGAGAGAGAGAGAGAGAATAATCCTGCGTGTATTTAACGCATTTTCTTTTTTCAATCCTTCACATTTGACTGCTTTTTATAATTCTATTCTTTCCCCTCCTATCTTTTCTTTTAGCTCTCTCTCTCTCTCTCTCAAACTCCTTTCGCTTCACTTTTTGTGATACGTTCCGCGGGCGTGTCCATTAAAAAACAAAAAACAAACAAAAAAACAAAAAGCACAAAAAAAAGTATAAAATGGATTGTTCCTTTGAATCACAGGGACATTATTCTTTTCTAACAAAGGCTAATTATTTTTAGAGTCCTGATTATTACACGTGTGTGTGAGTGTGGGTGGGCGGGTGTGTGTGTACGAGAAAGAGAGAGTAGAGAGAGAGAGAGAAGAAACAAAGAATTATCACTATCTCTACCTACAGAACGGAACGGAAAATCGTTAATGAACGTGTAAGAATGATCTCTCTCTTTCTCTTTTGTCGCGTTGAGAATAATGACGTAATTGGTGGAAGATCGGGGGTCGGGAGGGGATATATATATATATCGTCATCGGATAAATTGAGTCGTTTTATTTAAAAACAACGCACGACGATGAAAAAAGAATGATATTTATGATGGTTAAGAATGTTACGTACGTTACGTACCTTTCAGGCGTTTCGGACAGCATACGAACTCGACACCGGAGAACAACGATATCCCGCATGGTAGTAACATGGCGAAACTCCTTAGATTCATGTTACGTTCTCTGCAAGTATCGGCGGCTGTTGCGTTCCATCTAAAAAAAAAAAAAAAATATGGGAGGAGAAAAAACATAAAAAGAAGAAAAGAACGAAAAGAGAAATGAACATTACAAAGAAGATCTTAGAGATAACGATAGGATAATAATGAGGAAACGTGTGTGTGTGTGTGTGTGTAAAATATTGACAGCAGTATCATTTACCTGTGCGATTCCCAACATTTTGTCTGATTATGCAGATGATCGAAAAGACATCCTTCTGGTACGAGAAGTGCGTCACTTTGGAAAGGACCCTCTGAGAAATTACAATGATAAAAAATAATTTATAAATATTATCAACGTGAAATTGATTGACGAGATTAACTTTGAGAACAAATAAAACGATAAGAAAGATCTCCGAATAATTATCAGTTAATTTCCTTATCGAGTATAATTTCTACAAAATTATTATTAATCCGTCGATCTACTTTTATTCGTTATTATTGACTATTTTTGTCCGTTATTTATTATTATATTATTTACCCAAACATCTGTAAGGTTTGACCCATCTCGACAATTTACATTTGGTTCTTCCAGGCTTACACCATCCACCGACTCTGACATAATGCGACGACTCGACGATGTTTGTTATGTCTCTCTTCGGATATGCCTAGAAAATTACGTTTCGATTAAATGTCATAAATATTCATAAAGGACAATCGATCTCTCTCGATCATCTATCCTTAACATACATCATAAACCACAACCAGGACACCACTTTTAATCTCTCGTTTATTCTCTTTGATATTCTTCAAATTGCGAAACTCGAGATAGACCGAAAAAACGTTCAATGTTTGTCAACAATCAGCATTGGAATTCATAACAAATTGACAAAGAATGAATACATAAATAAATAAATAAATAAATATTAAGTGACTTTAGCCTCTATAAATGCTGATAATATCCAATATCAATCAATGAAAACCTCAAAAATATATTATTAATATAAAAAAAAAACCCAAAAATTAGATTGAAATAATTGCCAATATCAATCACAAAGAATCGGTTTTAAATTCATATTTAATAAAAAAAACAAAAAAAAACGAGAGAGAAGAAAAATGATACAAAAATTATTAAGCGATAAACGTTGATAAAATCCAATTGACAATCGAATGGAAACTCTTCTTCGATCTATCATGTATATTTTAAACATGACGCGTAACATTGATATTGCATTATTTCATACATAATCAACGTTTACGAGAAAATTTAAACATAAGGCGTTTGGCTTATAGAAGATGGAAATGCCAAACCACCGTGTGCGCTCTTTGGAAGAAGCGCAAGCGCTCTTGCGGTCTAGTTTGTTGCAGCAGCAACTCGGAGGAACGAACGAACGAGAACGGGCGTGGGTGAATCGAGGTTGGTTCTATCACGAGTGAGTGAAATGAGGCTGCCACGAGCAAAAGAGGCGTGCATACAACACGTACAACAAGTAAACCACCAACAGTAGGAACACCAGTAACCAGCAACCAGCAAGCAGCAGCAGTACCACCAACCAGAGTACCACCACTACCTCTACCACCACTACTACTTCCTACGAACACACCACTACCTATCCAACATCACCCATCACCATCATCTTCACCACATCATCAACCATGTATGTGTGTGTGTGTGTGTGTGTCTATTTCTTTTGACGATCGTTACTTATTTTACACGTTGGTGTCATTGTGTTATTCGTGTTTTCTCTTCATGTTTTTTTCTCTCTTTTCTCTCTTTTCTCTCTTTCCTTTCTCTCTTTCTTTCTTTCTTTTTACCCTGAGTCTCTTGCTACTAACATGATACTAGCTAGCTAGAGCTCGTGAAGCATTCGAGTTCGACATACCTGCTCTATATTCGTTTCTACTCTCTTTTTCTTCTTCCTCTTCTTTTTCTTCCTTTTTTTGGAAAGAAAAAATGGGGGAGAGAAAGAGAGAGAGAGAGAGAGAGAGAGAGAGAGAGAGAGGGAGAGAGAAAGAGAGAGAGAAAATACTTGCAAATAACTTTCAAGAGAGATGGACAAGGTGTGTGTAAGGGTGAGAGGGAGGAAGGAAGAGAAAGAGAGAGAGAGAGAGAGAGAGAGAGAAGGTAGCAGGCATACTCTTCTATTTCAACTCTACCGCCTTTTACTCCTTCCCAAACGCGAGCCCAGAGAAGCTGGGAGCAGCCGTGCACACGTTTCTATAGCAGCGTTTCTACTCCCGAATTGAAAGTACCCACTAAGCTTCAACGAGCCTGTGCCGCTACTACGAGAAAGACTCTGTGCTGAGAATAATGACGACGTGTCCGTCGGTGTTGGCTGATTTAAACGATCTCCTTTTACCACCTTACTTTCTTTCTTTTTCTTTTTTTTTTGTTTTTTTTTTTTGTTTTTAATCTACTTCCACTTCTATTTCTACTTCTACCTCTTCTTCCTCTTTTTCGTGTCACCACCATCTGACGTTTTGATTTGCATTTTTGATTTGTTTGATTGGATTTTTCAATTTGTCCGTCGTCGAATTGCTTTTGAAGTTAGGTAAATGTTAAATCTTTTCGAGATCGATCTTAAAAATTTCAATGAACGCGTCTCTTTTATGCGGTGGGAAAGAGAGGGGACGGGGAATTTTTTCATGCGCGTTAATAGTATTGCGTTTCGAATTTATTTCCGTTACTTTTAGACTGAAGGTTTTCCAAATTATTTTATTTTCTTTATACGTTTATTTCTTTTTTTTTCTTTTCTTTTCTCTCTTTTTTTTTTGTTTTTAATCAATTTGGAAGTTGGTTTTACGAAATGAGATCTCGAATTCTCAGACTTGGAAGGGAAAAAAATTTGGTCTCGTTTCATCAACTACGTGCTCGATTGAATTTTTCTTCGTTTTTAAAAGTTGCACATTTTTTTTTTCTTTTTCATTTGATCCCCTTCCATCTTGAAATTAATTTTGAAGTTATCAACGGAATTAATCTACCAGATGAGGAGGGAGAAGGAGGAGGGGTTAATTGACGAAATCGCGAATTAACTCCCGTAGTTGAGTAAAGCTAAAAGGAAAAAAAAAAATAAACGTTTAATATTGATTTTGTAATTTCAACAACGACAGAGACACAACGTCATTATTCTAAAGCGCAGTATGCAAAAAAAGAGTTGTACGTTTTAAAATGTGGGATTCCTCGTATTTATCTCAGTAATCTCACCTTCTTACAATATTCTAAAATCTCGAGTTTATCCGTCATACAGCTCTTCTTATCGGTCGACGACACCCATCTACCTTGTTCGCCCATGTGTTGTGCAAGGTAAACCTCACCGACTTCACATAGCGTTGCAACCTATAAAGAAAATGAAGATTCGTCTTGAGATATGTATAAAATTTTACTCGGATAAGACGAATTAAAAAAAAAAAAACGACACAATAACCGAAAGTGTTATTTCCATACGAGGAAATATTTCTCTTTTCTCTTAATCTCGAAACCTTTAACCAAGTAAGAAAAAAAATCTTTTTCAATTTCGAACTTCGACGAATTCCAAAAACTCCACTTTTAATATTATCTTTTTATTGTGACGAACCAAAAAAAAAACATAATACGAACGGTAAGCCGTTATTAAGAATTATGTTTTTTTTTTGTTAAAAATAATGTTCTCTTTTTAAATAAAAAAAAATCGTTTATTCTCACGTCACCGCTTCCGGCCTCTCTCCTTCCCACCAACCCGTCCCCCCACCGACGATCCTCGAAACGAAAGTTTAACAATATTGTATCAAACGAGGGCCTAAGGAAAATTCCGAAGGAACCTTAAAATATCGATAGAACTCTTGAGTTGTCTTTTAAAATAGATAAAGGTGATTTTTATTTTTGGTATAAAATTATTTAACCCAAATTATCGATTATTATATAAATCGCGAGCCAACGAATCAAGAAATAAACACGTCAATCAATCCCATCGATTTTTCACGCTCAAATTGTAATCCCGAATGCGAATGATACCAGGCGCGAAGAGAATAATCGTTTTCTAACGGGACGATAGGTAATATCGAAATTTACTTCTCTACCTTGACAATCTCAAAGTGTTGTGTTGTTTCCTACTAGGTGAGGCTTAAAAAGTAAGCTTATAAATAACTCACTTGCGGTTCAGATCTTCCTCCAGCTGGTGCCAATTCCAACCTCTCCGATACGGCCTGTAAATATCAACGAAAACAGGACTCCATTATTACATTTTTTTAGGGCCCCTCTTTAAAAGAAATTACTAGATTTCCCAATGGTCAAACATACTACTTGATAACAAATCGCTCGTCAACAAATTCGTGTCGAGCATGAAAATAATTAAAAGGAAGAAAAAAAAAAGAAAAAAAGGAAGACCGACATTCATGGAATTATAAAAATAATGAAAAATATCGTAATTGTCGGGGAAGAAATTAATGTCGAGAATGAAAATGGTAATAATACAAACGGTTGACACATGGAATCATGAAAATAATAAGAAAATATCGTACTCGTTGAGCAACAAATTAATTTCGCGTATATAAATAATTAAAAAAAAAATGATCTACTTTAATAGGATCATGAAAATAAATTAAAAAGAAATTACTGACATTAATGGAATCATAAGAATAATAAAAAGGTTGATACTGACATTAACGAAAACGTGAGAGTAATAAAACAATATCGTACTCGTTGGAAAGCGAGAGAGAAAATTGGCGTCTAGGATGAAAATAATTAAAAATGTCTCATTATAATTTCGTGGAACGATCGATATTTTCGTTTTTTTTTTATACGATTTTTTTTATCGATGATTTATAAACGTACACGATTCAAAAATATCTTTGATATACGTACGTATATCATAAATCGATCGTTCCATATTTCGAACGTAGTTTTCATTCGCAAGCTGCACCGCAACACATCATCGGTGGCAGCCCCGTTTATAAAGCCGATTATACGATGTTTTATATAAGATTCCCATCTAACTGGATTTAACCTAATGCATTTATGGCGTATTTGACGACCGCAACCCTAAAGCAACTTCCAACAGATCACTTTTGTCGGCCACGACGAAGAATAAAAAAATTTTAGGCCACTTTATTCGGATTCCATGATTTTCGTTTAACGCCGCCATATTTGTTCGCGATCGAGTTGAGGTTATGGACGTAGGTACGTACGTAATCATAGGCAGGAAATGAAAATGAAAATGACGAAGAAGAAGAACGTATACACGAGTGTGTGCATGTGTGTTAGAGAATGTAATAGGATGTAGCAGCATTGATTCAAATTCAGAGTCTACAATTGTCATAGTTGCTTTTCATTCTAGAAAAACAGGTCGATAGTGACAGCATATATATATATATATACGTTTCATATAGGTATCTATATATATATCACACTTATCATTTTTGTTACCGCAGTTGTTTCATACTATATAACAGAAAACAAAATGAAATTGAATATACTACTACTGTGTGTGGATCACTTCGTAATATAGGAGTCGTCTCTTTATTGATTCCGCCATGTCACCATACATATTTCACGAGAAACATGCTGCTTTCGTTTATTATTAATAAATTATGCCGCCACAAACATGCACACATACACAGAAAGAACGAGACTCACTCACACGCGCACACACATATACACTGAGCATGGTATATATCCTTATTTAAAAGGGAACTCGATGAATCGCTTACACATTTTTCGAGAAACTTATGTTCCTTCTATCGTCATTATTGATTTTTATATGTATATTAGACTCATACGTAAGAAATTTCGCGGGAGAATATAACGATCCGTTACGCGCGGAAATTTGAAATTTAATTTTTTTTTTGTTATTTCTTTTGCTTTTTATTTTTAATAAAGAAATACACATGTTTAACGTTTGTTGGCTTGGTCGTTCACAAACGTTAAATAAGTTCTCTAATATGGACGTTAAAAATAGAAGGATTCGAAATCAAGGTGATTTCAAAATGGAGTCCGTGAATTGTAGCAACTTAACACCTGGTCGATACACAGTGTCTATAACTGTTGTAACTTTAGCGTGCGCGAGACAGTTTCTAGAAAATGTATTAGAAACGTTAGACAGAAATATTTTCTTGTCGTTTCCTTGCTTAAATATCTTCGATAAAAAAAAAAACAAATAAAAACGGGTACGTTAATTATTACGAAACGAAACAAACATTTTATAAAAACGAACGTTAGGATTTTCTTATAATTTCATCGCTTAAATATCCATAAGCGAGAAGATACGTATGTATTATATCACAAATACTATTTATTTAAATGATTACATTAATTAGGGATCTCGATACTGTACTTTTTGTTTTTCTTCTTTTTTTTGTAATAATTATTCAAATAGTATTGTGAAAGGCGAGCATGCAGAAGCTAACCGCTGTTTCTGCAAGGTTAACGAATTCATAGAAACAGCCGTAAAGTACGACATTAGCGCGTAACTAAATAACAGCGATCGCAAATAGGAGAAAATACGTGGAGCATATTTTTTAAACAAAAAAAAAAGAAAATAAGAGAAAAAGAAGAAAGACTCGAAAAGAGATTTTAAGATCGACTAGACGATTTTAAATCTAATATTCACAATCTATATATATATAAAGTTCGGTAATATAATTAATGAGTATATCTCTTTTCCAATTACGATAACGTCGGATTAGTTACTATTAATAGGAACGATGAATGAACAAGAAAAAAAAAGAAAAAGCAAAAGAAGAAAATGGAAAAGAAAAGAAAAGAAAAAATGAAAAATGAAGGAGTGCTCGGAATGCTTAGGATTTGAACGTTCGAACTATATATCCGCCATAGTTCTCGATCCCTTTCCTTTCTGGTATCGCATACCCGATACATACCGATAACGTCCGAGCCAATAACTTGCGTGTAAGGTTTATATTTTGATGGCATATGGACGCCGAGAGAGCTTCATGCTCGACCGAACAATGCGATTTATACGAGCAATGCGAGTTCAGAGCTTCTATAAAAGAAAGAGAGAGAGAGAGAGAGAGAGAGAGAGAGAGAACGAAAGAAAGAAAAGAAAGAAAGAAAAGAGGTTAATCGCTTTTCGATCATTCTTCTCTTGAATGAAAAATGATAAATATCGAGGACTCTTCGATTATTGTAGAAAATAACTCGTCGAGGTTATAAAAGAAGAAGAAAAAAGAGAGGGGGCGAAAAAAAGAGAAAGAAAATGAAGAGGACGACGCTCGATAATATAAAATATTCGATTACTCTATATTTCGATATCTCTTCGAACGAGAGAGAGAGAGAGAGTCACCTCCCCTTCTTCTTTTGCAAGCATCTAGCATATCGTGTTACGTCGATCAAAATCATTTACCGAGAATATTCGAAGTAAAAAAAATGAGATAGAGAAACGCCCAAAAAAAAACGAAGAAAGAAATATAATTATATACGGGCAAGATTATGATCGTGATTTGTAAGATATGTATATATATATATATATATATATAATAGCGAAACATTTCTGACGTACCTCGTATAACATTTCTTTTTTTATTCCACGAAATGTAATTTAAATATTATTCATGAGAAAATATTGCTCGATCTATCGTACGACAATACGAGTAACGTTCAATGACATTTAACAGCTATATTACAATTAACGCATGCGATTCGAACTTATTACAGAAGCCCTCGACGTCTATCGTACGCGATAAGTTTGCGTAATCATGGTACTAATATATTACTCTACTACTCTAACTGACTGGTACGTACTATATTACTGCTTATCCTCCTGTTACTTACATACTACACTACTGTGCTTTTGTGTGCTGTGTACTGTGTGCCGTGCTGTTGCTGTGTTGGGTGTAACATTTAAGGTACGAGAGGAACGTTGAGAAGTAGAAATAGCGCGAGGAGACATATTAAAAATTTCATTAAGTCCCCTGACATTGCCACGTTACACATTCCCGTATTTTACGATTATATATATATATATATATATATATATATATATATATATATATATATATATATATTTTTATTTCGATCGATCCTTTTAAAAATGAGAGGTTAGGTTAAACGACGCGCGTTACGAGATAGATCGAGACGATCGAAATGCTAAAAATGTCCTTTTCAAGACGAAATCAATTTTTTCTTCCCTCCAATCCAATCTCCGTCTTCTCTTCTCCATCTTCCGTAACTTTTTTGTCGATAAATTCGATCCGAGAGTAATACAGAATACATTTAACGCGTTAGATCTATTTTATCCCTTTTATTCTATATATATTTGATTAGAAAGTTAGGAATATATAATATAACGTTTGTAAGGCTTCGAACGTTCCTATATACATACGTATTGAGAATCAATCAAGCATAAAGCCCCTCTCTTTTGGAAACGCTTCCTTATCTTTACCGCATCGTACTTTTCTATATATATGTGCTATGTATATATATATATAATGTATCACTGTATTGAACGTTATATGTGTATAAATCTACTATTGTATACCACTACCGTAGTATAAAAATAAGTACTATAGTATATTAACATTGTAGTATACCAAGACTACTATGTAGTAAGCTAGTACTACTGTTATATATTAATAATAATATTATAGTATACTAACACCTGTAGTAAGGTAGTACCGTTATATATATATATATATATATATATATATATATATATATTAATACTAACATTGTAGTATACTAGTACTGTAGTATGCTAATACTGTAGTATACTAACATTGTAGCACGATAATACTGCCATATACTATTACTATAGAGAACTAACACTGTAGTATACCATACTATAGTATACAAATACTATATATAGTACAGATGCTGTAGTATACTATATATATACCGTATATACTGTATACACTGTATACACTCTATGTGCAGTGATACATTTATACTTCCCGAGGCGAAGTAAATCCGTGACGTAACACGTAAGCCATATAATGTTGAATGTGCGATGCATCCTAGTCAAAGAAGTATGTATGTATATATATATATATATATATTTTTTTTTTTTTTTATATACATATAGAGAAAACCCAAGAGAGAAGTCCAAAAAACAAGTGAATTGCACGTGTGCATGGATGAATATGACTCATCGAGAACGTAATCGGTATGCCATCTACTGAGGCACGCACATAGGATGTATCCATGCGTCATTATTCGTGCGTGACATGCAATGAATCGACCATAAATTTGTTTGAGAATCGAATTATCAAGAGAGAGAAAGAGAGAGAGAGAGAGAGAGAGAGAGAGAGAAGAGAGAGAAATGAGGAAATCGAAATTCGTTTCCGCAAAAAAAGAAGTGTTAATATACAACATATATAATTGATACTCTCCTCTCGATGTATTAAAACTTTCAATTTACCATACATACGTAATACACACACACATAGATATACGTAAATATCTATCTCGTAAGGTATGTATTAATAAATTCCCGAAGCAATATTGTGAAGAGGAAGTTCGTAGTTACCCTTTGAAATACCCCATAATCGACTTATCGTAATTGAGTTAAATGAAAATTGACGAAGGAGGCCAGTACTACCAAGCAGTAAAATCAAATTCAAAGGATATTCACGCGAGGAACTCGAGGGGAAAAAAAGAGAGAGAGAGAGAGAGAGAGAGAGAGAGAGAGAGAGAGAGAAAAGGGGAAAGAGTCATAAGGTAAAAATAAAATAAAAATAAAAGAGAATACTTATATGTTGATCGAACTAACCTCCAACTGAAATGAATTTTTATTTTCCATTTATACGTAAACGTCTCATCTTAATTGAAATCCTCTAATCGAAGTACATCCTAAAAGGTTATTATATACATCGAATCTTCGAACACATTCACCCACACCCACACACAGGTATTACGCACAACCTACCCACACACACACACACACCACACACGTACACACTGTATACAATTATATCAACTCTTTGACATTATCTACAAAACCATTGGTGACGATGGGGGAAAAAAGGAAAATAATAATAATAATAATAATAATAATAATAATAATAATAATAATAATAATAAAACTAAAGTTCACATACACCTACGCAAATACGTTTCTTCTTCGACCGACTGGACCATAACCGTCGTCGCATCGTTCGTCTCTCTCTCTCTCTCTCTCTCTCTCTCTCTCTCTCTCTCTCATCTCTCGTATCGTTAAGAATGCTGACAAGGTAACAATGAAAAAGAAACGAAGGACGACTTTTTGATGCGGCTTACGCCGCCTCGCGACATGAATGACGTCGTTTAATCGTCTTTAAGGACTCGCGCGAACCCCCCCGCAGTTAAGAGTTCTCTTCGATGATTCTCAAAAATTTACAAGAGCACGAAAAAAGTTTCCAAAAGTACGAACCACCATTTCTCTATCTATCCTTTCTTTCTCTCACACAATCATTGTCTTTCTTTCTCATTAATTTTCATTCTCTCTATCTCTCTGTATTTCTTTTTTCTTTCACTCATTTTCCGTCTCTCTTTCTTTCTTTTTATCTGAATCTTTTCCTTTTGTGTCACACTATTCATCCGTTCCCAAATAATCTACCTGAAAGTTGATTTTTTCTCTCTTTCTCTCTCTCTCTCTCTCTCTCTCTCGAAACTCGGACAGTTTTGAATGATGAAAAGAGAAAGAGGGTGAGTGAGAAAAAAGAAAAAAAAGCATATATGAGAGAAAGAGAGAGAGAGATATGTATATGAAAGATAAAAGAGAGATTGTTTTACGCAGAAGCAGAAAGATGCCGGCTCCGCAAAGTTGCGTATTTCGTCGTCGTGTCGTCGCGTCGTAGTTGCACGTACGTACGTACGTATTCAAATGAAAATAAGAAAGAGAAAAATGATTCTCAGTATATTCGAAACGACAAAAAGAGAAAGAGAGAGATTCTCAAAGTAACTTGAAAATGCGTTCTTTCCTTTATGATTAAAAACAAAACACAATACTGGATGATTACTTTTCGCTGACAAATAATATAAAAGATATATTATTTCGTCCTTGTCAGATTCGAAATGACAAACATTGAACTGATCTTTTCTTCTCTTTCTCTTTCTCTTTCTCTTCCATCACTCCCCCTTCCCTTCCCCCAACTAGCCAACCAGCCAGCCAGCCAGTCCGAAGAATCGATCATCGAATCGATATGGATATATGTATATAAACGAGGGGAGTGCACACGACTAATGAAAAATCGATCTCGTTGACATTTCACTTTTTTATTAAGTATAAATCCGTCGGATTCGATGCGAATAAAGGACATTAAAATGATTCTGTTCTCTTTCTTTTTCTTTTTCTTTTTTCTAAGAAAGAATCATTGCATCGATACGAATTGAGTATTGCGACCTATCAATATCGATCTCGTTGAGACACACACACGTTCGTTTGTTCACGAGCGTCTCCCTTCTACGTCGGGGATTCGATGAAAATGAGAAGAAAATTAAAAAGAAATTTTGCCAAACGCCATTATACCCATTGTACTATATCTTTCAAAGTACCAATCACTGCATCGACACGAGAATAATAACCTTTGCCGATCAATCAAAATCAATCTCGTTGACATTTCAGTTTTTTATTTCGAACAAAACGAAACAAAAAAAAAAAAGAAAGAAAGAAAAGAAAAATCGATCAGGTTCGATAGAAATAATGAAATATTATATTAAAACGATTTTTTAAAAGTGCCATTACATCCATTTTTTTTCTTTTTCTTTTTAAAGAACCAATTACCGCATCGATACGGATATAACGAAAAGCGACCAATGAAAATCAATCCCATTAAAATTTCATTTAGTCATTGGGCAAATCTGTCGGACTCGATAGAAATAATGAACATTGAAAGGTTTTTCTTTTCTTTCTTTTTTTTTTTTAATGTCATTATACCTAACATTTCTCTTTTTTTTTTTTTAAAAGCCAATCACCAACTACGTCGAAACGGGATATAACGAGGTGACCAATCAAAATCGATCTCGTTGACGTTACATTTTTTCGCCTCCCTTTGAATAAAATCGTAAGAAAAATGTAAGAAAAGGAAAAGTATAGGCAAGAGAGAGAGAGAGAGAGAGAGAGAGAGAGAGAGAGAGAGTCGACGATCGTTACGAGGAAGGGGGAGGATGGGGGGAGGAGGAAGAGGGAGGAGGGGTGCGGGTTCACTTGGAAAGTACTCGGAACATATTAAAGCACGGAGCACCGGCGCGTGCATCGATCGGAGAGAGAGAGAGAGAGAGAGAGAGAGAGAGAGAGAGAGAGAGAGAGAAAGAGAGGCTCCCGTTTGACGGCAGCCATAGCAGACTTCCTTTCTCATCGTGATGCGACATTTCTTCTTCAGAAAGATTTTCGGGCAAACCGAAAACGTCAAATCGTATCTACGTCTACGGAGGCGACGAGGAAGGAGAACACGACGACGAATCGATCGATGGTGGGTGGCCATCGTTGTCGGCGAATTTTACGAACCAATCAGGATTCTTCGTTATAAATCTCATTTTACTTATACGCGAATGTAAAGAAGGCGTTGTTGATTCGTCGTCGATAAGATTTAAAAAAAAACAAAAAAAGAGAAATAAATAAAAAATTATTACACTGTTCTTTATTTTCACGAGGATAGAAAAATAATAAATGAAATATGAGAAAGAAGCCTTTCTTTGTAATACATAGGAAGACCTTGCTTGTGCTTTTCGAATCCTTATTACTGGTATCCTCATCTCAAGTAACTCCGGTCGCAAATACTTTCCCCAAAGTATTAAGACATTTAGCAAAGAGACAGTAGGAAATCTTTGATCAAATTGAAATGTAAAAAAAATTAATGCTATCTATGCAGTATTACTATCGTATATTCCGCCTCTCTTGTATATACATATGTACCTACATATATGTGATGTGTATGTACGTACATATACATACATAATATACATATACAGGTATATACGTTCTTAGAGTAGGGTACGTCGCGTGGAACGTCATTGCGGTTTTCTCTCTTTCTCTCTCATTCTCTCGAAGTGGGCAAAAACAAATAAAACGTAAAAAAAATAAAATGCCGCTCTAATAACGATTGGTGTTTTATTTACGCGTTCGTAAACTCACCTGAACGCGAGAGACCAAGAGGACGCCCAGTAAGAACGCGGGCAGCATCATCCCCTTCATCTTCCTGCCTGTCTGCCTGCCTTCCTCTACCTCGTTACCTCGTTCCTCTTTCTTTTCTTCTTCTTCTTCTTCTTCTTCCTCTTCCTCTCTTTCTCTTCTCTCTTTCTCTGACACTGGTACGTCGCTTTAGAATCTCCTCCCGTCTTTCACGACGAACGGATGGACGTGTGACGACCTTTGGAAAGGAAATTGAAGAGACTGATTTTCTTTTCTATCTCTCTCTATCTCTATCTCTATCTCTCTCTTTTTCTACCTGTCTATGTGTCAGGTAAAAATATTCTAATTTTTTCCCCCTCTTCCTTCGATATTCTCGTCTACCCACGTTCCGGAATATAATATCGAGATTATAGAAAAATCCGGCGCCGTATACGAAGAAAGCGCATACGGCAATAGTGTTAATGCGCGACTGCTTGGCTAGCTACCTTGGTGCTGCTGCTGCTGCTGCTTTTGCCGTCGCCACGACCACCTCCACCTCCACCTCCACCACCACCACCAACACCACCACCACCACCTCCGCCGCCGCCGCCGTCGCCGTCGCCGCCGCCGCCGCTGCCACCGCCGTCGCCGCTGCTGCTGCCGTTGCTGTCGTTGTCGTTGGGTGGGTCGCTCGACTAGAAATCCAATATGGCGTCGGAGCGCGGCGCGGTGCCGCTGAACCGGCTCGGCCAATCAATGGCCACCGCTCGATGACCGCGCCGACGGTCGTTCTGCGCATGCGCCCCTTGACCAGTCGATAACGTGGCGGGAAAGCTGGTGATTTAAAACGCTTCCCGTAGGAGCGCCAATTTTCCCGCTAAACTATATTCTTTCTTCGCGTCAACTACGCGTTCGCCTCGCATATTTGTGATTTTTTCGGATAAAGGAGTTTTTTCTTCTTCTTCTTTTTTTTTTTTTAATACATATGCATATATCAAATATCAAATGATCTAATCGAGGATACAGAAGAAGAAGAAGAAGAAGAAAAGAAATCTTTGATCTAAGAGAGAAAAGATTTTATATGTTAACAACGTACGCTTTGGTATGATATTAACTTGGGATTAGAATTTCTATGGGGAGGGAGGGGAGGGGAAAAAAATAATCTCTATGAGTTTCCAAGATGGTAAAACTTTTCAATAACTTCTTAAGAATATTTTTGCCGTCGAATCGATTCAATTATATAACAACAAGATGCGATCGTATAAATAAAATCACAATTCTATCGAATAGAAATTTCTATGATACGAAAAAACTTCTCGACGAATAAATGATTTCGTAATAAATTCGTCTCGTACTGTCGTCGGCATTTATATGTCATCGAACACATCGAATCGGCTGAATTGAATAACGAAAAAAACAAAAACAATGAAAAAAAAAAGGAAAAAGTATTTGCGATATAAATGCATTCGTAATTCTAACGATCCACGAATAAAAAGGAGCAGGAGAGAAAAATTAAATGGAATGGGATTTAATGGAGGAAATTGACACGAGGCGATGGAAATGGAAAACGATTGCTCATTGTTTAGTTTCTACGATCGATCGATCTCTCTATTCTTGGAGGATTTCACGTTATAACGAAGTTTTCCTTATATATATGTGTGTGTGTGTATATATATATATATATATATATATATATATATATATATCGATAATATTCCGAATGACTAGAGTGGTAACGGAGGGGTCCCGTTTGTACGTGAAGTCGTCTAGAACGAGTGGCGTCTGCCGGCGCGGCGCGGTGCGGCGCGACGTGGAGAAACCCCCGACACCATTGGCAATCGATGACAAAGGGAGTTTCTCTCGTGCGCCGCAGTAAATTGATCTTCAGAAAGTGTACGTGGGGGAGGACAAAGTCGTCGGTACGCGTATAGGAGGAAAAGCGTATAAAAGAGAGAAAGAGCGGTAGGGCCAGCCGGTTACACGGGCGGGAAAACGAGAAAGGAAAGAGAGTGTTAAAGGGAAAGAGAAAGGGAGAAAAGAAGAGAGAGAGAGAGAAAGAGAAAGAGAGGGAGAGAGAGAGAGAAAGAAAGAGAAAGAGAGGGAGAGAGAGAGAAAAAGAAAGAGAGAGAGAGAGAAATCCCCGATGCCGAGGGCGAACTCAACAACCTGTAGATACTAGACTACTGTTGTAGCACGCGACAAAATAACGATAGAATTCTTTTTTCTTTCTTTCTTTCTTTCTTCCTTTTCGTTTTTTTCTTTTTTTTTGTGTGTATGTGTGTGTTCCTCGGTAAATGTCACGTCATTGGTATCCGTCGAAAACCATTTTCTATGAGAATGATTCCTACGTCGGGATTTGTCGTCTGGTACAACGAATTCCGACAAGATACAAGAAACTTTTAATTTCAAAAAACACTTCGATCGCGCTTCATATTATCGATTTGTTCCGAGTTATATTAGGTATCGGCGTTTTCTTTTTTCTAAATTTTTTTTTCTTTTGTCTTCTTTTTAATTGTCGACATTTTGGACGTGATCGATATAGAAATGATATAATATAGCTTTTATTGAAATTAAATGAATTTGTGTACTTTGATTTTTCTCTCGTAGTTTGTTTAAAGTAGTTAGAGTTTTAAATTATCGTCATTTTTATTAATGGAATTAAGATCGATCAACGCGATTAACCCCAAACCAATCCATCTTATGTATCTCTCGCATAAATAAATTAATTTTTATATCGATCGTCTCTTGTCACTTTTGATTAATTGTTCGAGTTTATAAGTATCGCCATTTTTATCGATCTCGCCATTTTAGGACGATCACGTGATCTAGACCAATCCCTCTTACATGTATATTATTGGAATCAACGAGTTTGCATTATGATTTCTGTCACTTCTATACCGCTCAATGTGGAGTTTCTTTTTTTATTTATTTTTGTTTTTTAATTACGTTTGATTTATGTCTCGTAATCTTCCAAACGGAATATAAAAAAAAGCAGGAAAACATAACAATTAAACGAATTATATTAAAGATTAAGGATCCTACCATACACAGCATATTATACAGTTCCATATAGAGTCATCGTTACTACCTAATATTGATTTTCGGTACAATCAAAGCCGATTCACAAACAATCGTAGCGAAAGCTTGAACTAGGGGAATATAATGCCACGCCTTGAATAATATCAAACAAATAATATGAAATAAGGCACGATCTGAAATGTTATATTGAAATTTTCAATGATACATCGATAATGATAAGTACTTTGATATTTACCAATAGAACGAACGAAGTAACAAAAAGGAACGTTCGTTGAAATAAAATTCATGATAATAATAATTTGCATTGACCGTACTCGCTTCTTGTGTAGTGGTTAACGATTTTTCTCTATGGGTGGGGAAGAGGAGAGAAAAGAGAAGAGAAGAGAAAAATAATACAGAAAAAAAGAATACAAAAAAATAAATAAATACAAAAAAAACAAATAAAAAACGACAAAAATAAAGATAAATAAAAAACAAGAAATTAAAAACGAAAAAAAAAGAAAAGAAAAAAGTCTGTACGTATCTTTTGATTTCTTTGTCCTTTTTTAGAACAGCATGAAAATGCATAAGTGGATAGCCTTGGCCTGTTCCAACACTCGTGTGTCGGGCACCGTACCTACTGGTTACCCTGGAAACGGTATCGATTTCAACCCTCAGCTATGCAGTAGAAGCACAGCACCAACACCATGGGGTCTTTTCATCTTCAGTTTCGACGAGGTGCGGAGGCCTTTTCGTCAACCCGATTACAAGAAATCCCGTTCTTCCTTTTCTTCTCTCTCTCTCTCTCTCTCTCTCTCTCTCTCTCTCTCTCTCTCTCTCTCTCTCTCTCTCTTTCCACTGTATGCAATTTGGGAAGACACAAAGAACTGCAGAAGAATGGCTTATTACTCGTAAACGATTCGTAGATATCGTGACATAGAGACGGTTCTTAATATATATAATAATATTGAAGGATGTATCTCAACAATCTTAAGTTCTCTGTTTCAATGAATATTAATGAGGGATTTTAAATATCGGGAATTAATACGTCTTTCCTTTCTTTTTGTTTTGTTTTTCTTAATTCTTTTTTCTTTTTCCTTCCCTCTCTCTATCTCTCTATCTCTCTCTCTCTTTTAATTGCTAATCTAAATTTATACAAACGAACTTAGGTTTTTAATGTCAAATGAAATAACAAAATGTTGAAAGGAATGCATGGTCAAAGGGTGATACCACCACAATTACACGGAAATAAAACACAAGGGCCCATGGGAAATTACAGACAATCCTTTCAGGAACATTAAACGGAGGAAAAGCAAACGCGCTGGGATTTTACCAAATACGTAGTTTTTGTCTGGAAAAAATTAGAAAACGCGAATTAAACGTTTCTGTTTCATGTATTATACTATAACGTTCTTTTATGATACTTATTTATTTTTTTCTTTTCTTTTATATTATTCTAAGTGGTTTAATTTTCTGCACTTGGAGAAATATGAATATTTATTTATAACAATAAATGGTTAAATTATTATAATTATTCGGAATAAGTTCAACAGATTTTTGTATTGCTTTTTCAGAAAAATTAGAGCATTCAAATAATAATCTCATTATTATTATTATTATTATTATACTAACTTTTATATATATATATATATATGTGTGTGTGTGTGTGTGTGTGTATGTATATATATCTATATTTATTAAAATATATAAAAAGGATATTATACTAGTTAAAAATCTATGATTTTCACAAATATATGCAAATATTTTTATATTAAATTGCAAGCATCTATTATCAATCGAAAATGTTTACAAGTATCTTGAAAACTATACATTGCATAGAACATATATATGTGTACACACACACACACACACACACACACACGCGCGCGCGCGCGCGTATATGTGTATATGTATATATATGTGTATATATATATATATATATATATATATATATATATATATATATATATATATATATATATATATAAACAATCTTATCTCATGTTTAATGAGAAAAGAGTTGACTAAATTCGGCGATTTCTCGTTATTATCTCACTGTTCTCCCTTCTTTTTATTAATCTCAAAGACTCCGCAAACTTTGTTTGCTGGCACAGCTTTATCTGAAACAGTATTTGCGTTAACAAACTTGGATTTATATTTTATGGAATATATTAAATATCTTTAAGCATTATAAATCTTACCAATCATTTTTGGATATGGAAGATTAAGATTATTCATAATATTTACAAATTCATCCAACGATTTGGTTAATCTAGGATTTAACAATTTTTCTTCGGCGACGGTAGTTACAGTTCTACCATTGTAATCATGTGCAGGATATAGTCTGTAATATGATGGTAAGGTAAATATATTTTCGTGTACAGACTTGTACAATATTTCTGATGAGCCACCCTAACAAATAAAAAAATCTAGATATTATACAAACATATCCTGCTAAAGAAAAGCCTTTCTTTCGGTTACTTTTTTTGTTCCTTTTTTTTTGTTTCTATGTATTCATACCAACCTGAAAATCTGTCCTTCCACATCCGCGTATTAATAAGGTATCGCCCGTGAAAGCGATTCCTTGTTCATCACACACGTACGTCACGCATCCTATATAAAAATTTCAATATAAAAATTTACTATGAAAGTAATTCAATTTATTTCATACGATCGTTCAACTTTCCATATGTGTATATATATATATATATATATATATATATATATATATATATATATATATATATAGCTTTTACATTCGACTATGTATTGATTAATTGATATTACTATATTTACATTGTTATGTATATACTCATATTACTTAAATCTCTTATGTAATTAATTCTAATGTATTATGTGGAGGAAACTTGTATAAGATTTTTTCAAATATTACTTTTTAAATATTTATCGAATTGAACGGATTGTAATGCGTCACGCGCGCGTGTGTTGTATGTATGTGGTACGTGTGACTATTGAATACAATCAATCCTCCATGTCAATTAATGGGAATGATGAATAAAATATTCTTCAGAATGGTTATGTGTTATCCACCTTCAGTATGACCAGGTGTGGGTATCACCACCAGATAATGTCTACCAAATTTGATGCGGTCTCGTGGCTCCAAGAGAATGTCGGCCTCGGCACCACTATTGTGGGAAATCATCGATCTGCAACCTGGTAATAACGATTTTAATCGGCCCGTACCTGTAATGTGGTCTGCGTGCATATGTGTATTTGCTGCAAAGGAAATAATCGTTAATTAGAGAGAAGCGTTCAACGATTTTGTTTTTTTTTTTTTTAAATAAATTCGATGTAGAAAAAAATGAATCTTTCTCAATTTATCAGAAAAAAGAAGAAAAAAGAAAGAAAGAAAAAAAAAGAAGAAAGAAAAGATGGCGACTCACCAACATATTTCAAATTCAAACCGAGTTCTTCGATAATTCTTTTATCTCGATCGGCCCATTCAAAGACTGGATCGATTAAAATAGCTTCTTTATTATTAATATCAGCAAGTAAATATGTATATGTACTGGAGACCGGATCGAATAACTAAAATGTTTTTTAATATGTATATAAATCAATTGGAAATGTATTCGTATATCAATTAAAATAAATATTGTAATTTGTTATCCGTGAAATTGTATATTAATATTAATGCGGAACTTTTATCGTAAATGAAGAAATAAAATATCAAATATGGAATATATATTGTAAATAAAAATAAAGATAAAATGAAATTTATAATGTAATGAAATATATGTATGTGAAATGATCATGAAGTATATATAAACAACATATAAATAAAATTTATCAAATTTTACCTACCCACAAATAATATATTAATCCACTTAATGTAAATACTTAACAAGGATTATTTTTTAAGCAAGGAGATATTGTTTTGGATAAGGAAAGAGAGATCTTAATCTCAGATAACAAAATATGTTTGATATCGATTTTACAAAGCAATGATTTAAATAAAAAAAATATTTATAAATATAACATGCTTATCGTGACCATATGTTACAAATTTCTTTACAATAATAACCTATTTATTCTGTTTATTTATAAGTAGAACTAAAATACAATAAAAATATTATTATGTACTCTTTATTGAAAATAAAATATATATAGATAGATAGATAAATAGATAGATACTTTATTCTTCCCCTCAGGATTTGAAGGCGTTTCTAATAATAATAATATATATATATATATATTGGTTTTATTAAAATATTATATCTGATATTGTTAAATTAATTGACTAATGTAATATTTAATGAAATTAAATCGTGTAAACTGCTGTATTTAAGAATGAAAATAATGTCACTTTTTAAAATTAATTATATGCATTTATTTATCTCTCTAATAACGTACATAAAGAAGTCAACACAAGGTAGATTGACATTATTTAGATTATATGACAGTAATATGATAGTATTACGTTATTTACAATGATGATAAGTACTTGATATAATGTAATATGATAAAATACATTCAACAAATGACTTACAGTATTACCTATCATGACAGGTAGTAGAAAAAGAAAACATTTAATTAAAGCTATTATAAAGGTATGCAGTATTTCACATACCTGTTGAAATAAAAAATCCTTTGAGAAAGAAATATGTTCCGTCAAAGTTCCATGTTGATGATAATTTGCCATTGATATATGTCTCGTTTGAAAAAATTTTCCTGCCAATCTTAATAATTGTTGATTCAATTTACTTAACAATACATTCATCTCTTTGACAAGATATATCACTACTGGTTTCAATTAAAAGCTAAGCAATACTAATAATTGCTGTGCATACATGCGCATATATATATATATATATATATATATATATATATATACACGTCTACAAGATAATGAAGATAATTTTATTCTTAAATACGCAATTAGTATAATACTTCAAAGTAAAAATTTAACGATACGATCATCTTAGCTATATCGTTGATAACTTGTATAACATAACCTTCATGATAATATTAAATCATTTATTCAAATATGGTCATATGGACCATTGTCATATAAAAAGTAAATAAATATTACAAAATTACATATATTCGATAAACGACTATCTCATTTGAATAAATTATAATGTAATGTTTAAAAAATTTTAGAATCATACAATCATGTGTAAAAGATATCATAAGTCTTTCCTTTACTAAACGCGTGCCAACCAATCATATAACAGAATGGCTAGTATCGATTATGAATGGACAAAAAAAAATACAAAATTAAATTAATTCATATTCTCATAATAAATTATATAAAATAGCCATAAAATTTTCATTTTTTTTATAATTAAGATTTCTTATTATTAATATCTTGAAATATTAAAAAAAAAATTACTATGTTTACTATGTAGCTCGTCTATAAAGAATAGTTTCGTGGTCATTTCCTTTCAGTAGATTGAAATCCATCTGCCACTACTCCATTTTGAATCTTGTCCTTCCGCTTTGTATTCTTGCAAAGGTGTGTGGTATTGGCATTTTTCGTTAAATTTAAAAAGATTTAAGTGAATAATTAAACGTATTTTGTGTAGAATTCGTTAAAAATTATTTAATAAATACTATGTTATATTAGTGTTATGCATGTCGTTAAATTAATGTCATAAACAATTATATATGTATAATCGTATAGCTCACCCATGTGGTGTGGTGATATTGATGTTCAATACACAATGTGTTTATTTTAATTTGTATTGTATATTTATTTCAGATGCCGTCTGTAACGTTAAAGGACGTTGATCAGCACAAATTTGTGAAAGCTTTTGCAGCTTTCCTTAAAAAGTAAGCTATATCATTTTGTAACTTTATTGGTTAGGTTATAATTTATAATGATAAATAAATCGTTGTTTTTGACATGTATAATTAATATAAATATTATATTAATTTTAGGACAGGCAAAATGCGTGTCCCAGAATGGGTGGATATTGTAAAATCAGCTCGTTTCAAGGAATTAGCTCCTTATGATCCAGATTGGTATTACATACGTTGCGCGGCATTAGTCCGTCATATTTATATTCGTAGTCCCATTGGTGTTGGAGCAGTTACTAAAATTTTTGGTGGTCGTAAACGAAATGGAACTCATCCAAGTCATTTCTGTCGATCCGCTGGCGGTGTTGCTCGTAAAGCGCTTCAAACTTTAGAACAATTAAAGCTTATTGAAAAAGCTCCACTCGGTGGACGCAAGCTTACAAGTCAAGGGCGCAGGGATTTGGATCGTATTGCTGCACAAGTTAAGGCAAAGAGCAAAAAACAATTGAAACTTCAAGAAACTCTTGTTCTGTAATCATTTTCAATAAAATTTAAAATTACTTTATTGTCGTAATCATTTCACATTGATCTTTATCCTATGATTTCTTATTGACCATCTTATATTAAATTAATTTTATTAGACGATTTAGGATGCTAATTTGAATAAGAAAAGAATTTACTAGTTAAATTTATATTGTACAAGTATAAAATTATATAAATCGATAATAAATAAAAAAGAACATTAAGATCTTGGTTAATGTAACATATAAGCCCATGAATATATTTTTATTGTTCGATATTATTTTGATATAATCGAGATTTTTCATAAATTCGATTATATCTCGAAGTGGTCGAACGGAGAACTACTGCAAGACAGGAAATAAAGACAATAGAGTCACAGTATAAATTTCTAAAATTTTACTGTTGGTAATCCTGTTTTATTTTTTTCCTTCATCTAAATTCATTTCTCTCAAGAGAATGATGTTTAAATGTCGAATAATATACTGACTGTGATAGGTGAAGATTCTCACATGTCATCATCGTAAGTAATTTTATATGTGATGGATCATAACATTAGGTATATGATGTAATTACGTTTGTTTTGACGTGATCTGAATGCATCATCCACAGCTGGCTGCGTAGAAAAAAAATTAAAAATGCCAATCTTTGATTTCTTTCGAAATTTTTTCATCGGAGGAGATAGAGAAGATTTCGGAGACGAAGGGTAAGTTATTACGTTAATGATAAGTGAATAATAAAGATGATGTTACATATCAAGTATACACGAGTTGATACATAACATATTCGACAATCTAGAAAGATCGTCTATTAATTAGTGTTGTTTGATATTTATCATTTATTAATTAATTTATTATTAGTATAATTTCGTTATTGCTATAATTACGGATTTAATAACAAATTCTTTTACATTTGACGATATATATAATCAAGGAAACACAGTTTTCGTAATCCCATTTGGCAAAATGATGAAGATGACAATGATGACGATGACTTCAGGTATGTTTCTCGAGAAATTGTATTTTGACGATATTAATGTATAATTATGTGATTTTATTAATTATTATAGACATCTTAGTAGAGGTGGTGTACACGTTCATGTTTTCAATGATCCCAGGGAAATAATATCTTTTTTTGAATCACAATTCGGTAATATATTGAACAGTATTTATTCAGGTTTTGATGATAATCAAATTATCTTTAAACCAGGTATGTATAGATTTCTTTTTGTTTAATTAGTATTAACAATTAATTATTTCTTAATTTCGCTGATCTTATGAGAAATCGCTTGTATATTTCAAGGTGGTATAGAAGAGCCACCAAACGCAGGACAAAGTAATAATAGTTTGCGTGATAAAATGCTAAAACCTGGATATGAATTTTCGGATTCTCATGATAATGAAAAAAACAGAGTAGATGGAGATTTAGATGGAAGGTATGAAGTTTTATAAATATTTTGTATTTTATTAAATCATTATTTCAATTTTAATTTCACTGCTTACTTTGTTCTTTATAGAATTTCTGGCGATAATCTTTTCAAATTTTGGAATGACTCTAATGATACAAAAATGGCATCCTCTACAAACCAATTTCAACAAAATTCAAAATTTGTTAGCAAAAGATTTATATATGCATCAGATGGTACTATAGAGCAACATCAGATAATAAAAGATAACGAAGGTAACGAAGAAAAGAGAGTTTCTAAACAGATCGGTGATAAAAAATATGTTGTTACCACGAAGAGAGATAAAAATGGCGTAGAAACCAAAGTGGAAGATTTAATTAACATAGATGAAAGTAAGTTGTTGCAATATGTATTTTTAATAACATTTGTAAACATTAATATGTTTATATTTACAATGCTTTTTGTAATATAGTAATGTGTAATATAACGTGAATTTTTATTAACTTTTAGGTGAATTAAAAAACTTTAAACCAAATATAGAACAAACTTGGGGATCCATGTATAATCACTATAGTAATTCTAGTAGCATCTTAAATTATTTACCATGGGATCATTTTTTTAGTCCAAATCCAAAATTATAATATCTTTAGTAAGAACGTAGGATGATGATTCTAATGAAGGATATCGCTTTCATATACTATCCTTTATAATGTGCTACATCTAATAAAAACTCTATATGGTTGTAGTTAATAATACATTATAAAATAAATATAAAACAAATCAATTTAAGTATTAATTAATTTTTTCTTTGCCATGACTATCCAATTTACATTATAAATGAACATTATTGTACAGTTTGAGTTTCTTACATTTAGTATAATTGATTATATCATATAGTGGTATTTCAACGCAAGTAAACGATCTAATGAAGGAATTTATTTGGTTATTTCGTTTAAATCAGTTCAATTATTAATCAAAATGTAATCTTGGTGCTCTGATTTCTGAACAAGCATAAACTGTTGAATTGCAATATGTAAGATATATATCGCAACGTCAGATGATATCCTTTACATAGTGTTCATAACACGTATATATATATATATAATATATGTATCTTATAGATACTGTATACGCATTTTAAAGCAAATATATACAATCTATTTGTTTAATGTATATTCCAAGATATTAATAATTAGTATCTACAATTAGTTTATGTTTTTTATAAAATGTTAATGGTAACATGTGTATATATATGCGCATATGTGTCTGTATAGTTTACATAATATATACTATTGTTACAGTGGGCAATGCTTGTATTTGCATATAAACATGGCAGCATCTCTATGATTAACAATCCCTTGCCTTGTTTTAATTTATGATCCTAACTAAAACTCAAATCAATCCGTTTATACACTTGGTCTTCTTTTATCAAGCCTTAGTTTTTTGAAACTAGTAATACCATAATACAAAATGACATTCATTATTTTATAAATAATATCTGATTATTATCAATAAATATATGAACTTTATAATATAATTGAACAAACAGGAAAATAATAGAAAAAGTTTGCTTTTCAAGAGTTTAGAGAAAAGTTCGTCAATTGTTTGCTTGTTTAACTGATGTAACTTTGGGCTTAAATATAAATAATGCATTAAAAAAATTTTATTTATGTTTGTGGATAATATAGCTCAATTTAAATGACTAACCTTCGAAACAAAATAGCATAATGAAATTAGTCCTAAATAGTGTAGTATTTTTTTAAATAACTTGGTATGCACAAAGCAACTTTACATGTTTTTCATTTCGGAAGACTTTAACAAGCTCTTCATGATTTTTATTGATCTATATACTTGAAAAAAAAAACAAGTCCAATGTTGCGCCTGTAGTCAAAGTGATCCAACTTGTGGTTTTTTTCTCATGTTTGGTCCGTAAACATTATTATAAGTCTCACACGATATTATAAGGCAAGGGATTAAGTAACCTAAACAAACTAAACATCATAAGGATAGTTATTTCCGTTACAGTATATTGCATGGCTACATATAGCTCCAATATGTACAATTAATTTATGTATTTAAATCCTATTATATTTATGTAATCATAATCAAACATAGAAGATGTCAATGAAATTTGACAATATAGAACAAATCACTATTATCTTAGTTATTTAACGTAACATTATAAATTATTATAAGATATTGAATTAAAAGATTTATAACAGACATTTAAAACTTGCACTGTGAATACTGAAAAATATTAATGACAAAAATAATTGGAAAATATAGAATTGATTATGTTTCATTGACACTTTCTTTTAATATTTTGTAAATTCATAAAATTAAAAAGTACACTTTGGAAAGAAATATTTCCAATTCATATAGAAATATAATAACTTGTGGAATATACAATTTTCAATGTAGATTACAACAACAATTGCTTTCGAGAATCTACAATGTTGTGCATATGCCTGAATCATTATAAATATTAACAGAAATAATAGTCAGTAACTTTTAATTTTTACAATATTAATGATACTTCCCACATAAACCTGTATATAATATACATCAAGATATAATACGAAATCAGATTTTACATTCCATGTTGTTTTATAATAATTTCGATAAATTCTGAATGTATTACATCATTAAAAAGCAGCAAACTTTCAAGTATTTATTGATGAAACGTAAATCGTAGTGCCAAGGACTATTTTGCCATCCATTCATTCCTATTATGGATTAAATTATACAGAATCTGCACTCTAACAGATATCATATTAGAAAATAAAATTAGATATTATTATCAAACATTTAAACAAGTAATAATATTTACCGAACGATAATCATTTATATCTGTAATAATTATTCTTGACCAAAACCTTCAGTTTCTTCAATTGCATAATTTAATTTTTCTACCAATTGATCATAACTCTTATACGGTGGTAAATCGAGTCTATTGAAACATGTGTGAGATCTTGGCAACCACGTGTCTTTTCCAACTTTTTCAATGCAAAATCTTTGGGGCCCGTTACTTCCTGCAAATATTTAAAAAGACATTTATGACAAATATAAAAATATTCTTATAAATATTCAAACATATTAATTATACCCATTAATTCAGCAAATCCTCCAACAGGAACTCTGCAAGTACCAGTTACAAATTGTAAAAGGCGAGCCCTTTTCTCATTGTCTGTTCTTGTAACGAACTACGAATAATTAATATACATTATGAGCTTGTAATGAAAAATTTTAATTATAAAAAAAAAGAAACGTATGAATTTACCTGCCAGAACCATAGAACCTGCTTACTATTACGTGTATAATGTCTGTAAATAGTATTACGTTGCCAATCTTCTACATCGATTTCTTGCATACCGCAAAGCATTAACTCCAATTCACGTTCGTCAAAATATTTTAACCATTCTAATGGTACAACTGAATTAAATCCATCTAAAAAGGCCTTTGTTTGTTCTTCTATACCTCTGGTCATTCTCCATTCAGTCATTAATCTAATCATGATAAGAATATTAGATATATATGCTTGTTTCTTTTTTTTTTTTTAATTTTCGAATCTAATTTTTATTCCCATACCTAATATATTCTTCTTTATTGTCTTCAACAACTCTAATCTTATCACCGTTTTCTTTTAATTCGTGATGAATGACCTGTCCAAGAATTTCAAAGTCAACACTATAATACAATTCTAGGGCACATTCATCTATATTATTCTCTTTTATCCATATAAGAGACTTGTAGAATTCTGGATCAATAGATTCTATATCTTTCATAACTAGTTTTTTATTTAACATTCTTTTAAAAAATGGCATAGTAAAACCACTATAGATAAATCGTCCATGGTAAAGAGCCTAAAAATAAGATATTGAATAAGTTTGTAATATATTAATAATAATAATAATAATAATAATAATGATGATGATGATGATGATGATGATGATAATAATAATAATAATAACAACAACAATAATAATAAATATACTACGCACAAATCATATATATATATAGATATATATACAAACCATTGCAATGAATCTGCCAATAAATTTAAAATATTGTAAATGATCAGGATTGACGTAAGATGCAGGATTTATTTGCAGACTATAATTGCTTTTATTAGCATATTCAAATAAACAATACATAGGATTTAGAACTTCATGACTCAATAAGAAGAACCATTCTCTAAAAAGACAAAAGAAAAGATATATTATAAATATCTTAAACGTTAATATATATATATCAGTATATTTATTGACATTTTACCTAGATACACCTCCATAATCCAAACCTTCTTCTCCTTTAAAAATAATATATAATCTTCGCCTAAGCGCAAATGCTTCTGCATTCATTATTTGGTGATAAGAATCCTCAAATAATGTTTGTCGACTTACACTAATCTTTATATGATTGGGCAATGCATTGGTTTGGCATAAGAAACGAAATTGGGATAATTTCCAACGAAATGATCTTTCATATGCCCTTGGTACTCGGTAAACTCCTTTTGGTCTAGATATAATAATAATAGAATAGATAAGATAATAATAATATAGATAAGAATAAACTTATTCTATATAGTTGAGATAAATTTTAAACAAAAATTAATAATAATTACCCTTTTGGTGCACCTGGCCTTGGATCTTGGAATGTTGTGGTTCTTGTGTTGTGGTCCACGAAATATCGAACACCGTCTTCTGTCAATCGAATTTCCCAACCATCTGGTAATGGCGGTTCATCTATTCCCGTTTCTTGTCCTTGCGTACGAGGATCTTCCCATTGAGTTGTTCGATTTTTATGATTTACATAGTATACTCGACCTTCTGGTTGCTTACGCCTTTCCCAACCAGCTGGTAACGGTCCAAGGATATCATCATCATCAGGCATAGCAGATGTTAAGGGTCCTGCTACAGCGGCTGCTGCCCCAAGAGGCTGGGTATGTTAAATATTGAACAATCAATTAAATTGAACAATTATTATTGAATATTGATAAAATAATAATTTACCTGTGGATAAAGAAATCGTTGATTGCCTTGTTGAACGACATATTGCCTTTCACCTTGCCACTGTTGGTAATGCTGCAATCTTTCTGTATTTGGTCTCTGCCATGTTGTACTTCTTGTATTATGATCCACATAATAAATTCTACCTCTAGGATCTCTGCGTACTTCCCATCCTGGTGGTAATGGCTGCGGTCTTTCCCATGATGTACTTCTTGTATTATGATCAACATAATATCTATACAAAAATATGATGAATAAATAAAGTTGATCCCTAATATCAACAATAATATATTTAGTAATTATATTTAAAAAAGTATATATATATAAAAAGAAAGTACCTTCGACTATAACCATCGCATCTCATTTCCCATCCAGGTGGAAGAGGTTCCTCCGAATGACATGTATTTTCAACTTCTGGAAGCATTACTGAAGATCCAGGTTGTATAATAGATTGTCCAGCTACAGACATTGTGGGTTGCCCAGTCAATGAAACTGTTGGTTGAACCATTCTGGTAAGCGAACGAGATTCCGGCAAATTATTTGTTGTAAATTCTTCAGAATGTGGAATAGTACGACTGTCTGGTACTGTATTCAATATAGATTGCTCTGAACGAGGCATACAATGTGGAAGAAGAATACTGTTATTTTGTTCAGATCGGGTAGCTCCACGAGCCTCGGATAAATGATCTGATCGTGTTTCTGTATTAGGGAGTGACGTCGATTCTATTCGAGAAGTTGAACATGTATTTACATTGGAGAGAGACAATGGTTCTGATTGAGAAACTGTACGCCCATCCGATGCTGAATTCGATGCAGATTGATCTGCTCTAAAATTCGTCAAACGTTCGTTTGTGTTAGGAACGGACGAAGACTGTTCTGGACGAGAAATCGGACGTCCCTCTGATATGTTATGATTGGTTGACAGTTCTGAACGTGACGGTCTACATCCATCGATCAAAGATGTCGTATGTCGTTCTGATGTTCTATTCATTGGTTTCTCTGGTGTTTGAGCTACCGGTTTATCTGGCATAGGGACAGCGTGTCCATTTGCTAAGTGAATTGTACACATTTTACTACTTCCTGGTTTATCATTTTCATGCGGTTTGTGATGTTGAGTAGAATTGTGTTTATCTATGCCAGATTGATTTGCATTAGTATTATATGTAGAACTGTGATGAGCATTAGCTTGACCACAATACATCGACGATGGCGTGGCAGTTTCATTGGAATGTAATCTCATTCGTCCACGCACTCCTCCATTTAACACGCTACAATTACTTACAGTATCACTGCTGCTAGCACCTACAATAAGAATATATTAGTACATCGCATATTGATTTATATTATATAAAAAAAATATCCTGTGATATCTTACCATCCGGTACAGTACATTGAACTTGGCATAACGATTCATTGGTATTACTTGGTATAGAATTATTAAGGTCAATTCTCAAGTTATCAAACAGTGTATCCAATTCTCCAGTTTTTGGTAACTGAGGATCATGAACAGGCGTAATATCATTGATATCTATTGTTAATCCATCAAATACAGTTACTAGCTCTCCGATTTTGTTAGAACAGAAATCATGTTTATTTGAATTCATCAAGTCAAATGTTAGCTCCAAATTCTCCAATTTTCCATTATAATGTGACAAAATTTGAAATAAACTTATTCTTTTCTCTCCTAATAACGTGTCCTTTCTAAATGTGCTATGGTCAAATAAACGAAAATGCACTTGAGAATATGGTTTGACCAATACATGAAATCTTTCCTCCCATTTTGGTTGATATGTGGATTTGGATACATCTGTCGTAAGAAGTCTTTCACCATCCACTGAAATTTCTATGTACGGATTAGGTTTCAAGAATGACGAGCTTCTTAATACTGCTCCTTCGACTAAAATAATATATAAAAATAGTATTAAGAATAATGTTTATACGAAAAATTAAATTCTACAAATAAAAAGCAGTACAAATATAATAAGTATAATTTATACTAACTTATGATATCTAATTGATAAAATCCTGATGACAAAGGACCTTTTTTACAGTGGGACATCGTATGTTCTTTATTACGATTCAATATAATAATGATCCCACAAATTTCATAATTTCTTTAATCTTAAATATAATGCTTCCTAAAATTATATCACAATTATAATAAAATACACAATTATAAACAAATATAATTAAAAAAAAAGAAGTATGAACCAAGACACATTAACAATGCATTATTAATAATATAATTAAATTTAGATCTCTAATTATACATATAAATAATATTTAAACAACCCTGTATAATAAAAAAATAAAATATAGTAAAAGTAAAATAAATAAACATTAAGAAAAACAATTGTTTCCTAGATATAATCAGTATCAAACAAAATCAATGTATTTTGATAGTGTGTATATAATATATATATACACACACACACACACACATACAATATAGAACAGTTGCTATTATATTACCTACACAAGGAAGTATTATTTCACGAATACTATTATCTTTACGACAAAATATAGGAGACGATAACAAAAAAACATGGAAGGGATAAGAGTAAGTTTTAATGAAAATTACTTGTTAATAAAACGTAGAATGAATGATTCAGAAAAAAAAAATAATAATATGTAAAATAGAAAAAAATTAAATGGCATTTATTCGCACAAGTAGTAGGGTGGTCGAGACGTCAGACAGCTTAAAAAGAAAGAAATTTTCTTTCTAACGCCTAGGGACGTTACAAAAGCTTCAAGATGTAATAATACACATTTAAACTTAAGCCGATTTAATCGCATGATCCTCTTTTCCCAATTTTCTTAATGGTCATTGTTGAAGCAAAAAAAAAAGAAGGGATTCGTTTGAAACACTTGGAAATTTACGATATCATTAAACTTTCCTATCAATCGGTCACCATCTTTTCATGATCATTCCATACGTCACACACATATAGCAAATCTTCATACAACTCTCGCACCTAGTTGCGTTCCCAAAATTACCCCGCCGTCCTCTCTTATTAGACGTTCAAGGTGACATTTCCGTGATCACAGTTACATCAAATGATCACTGATTAGAACATGTTTCTTTTTAGTCACCGACAAATATCACCGAAAGTAATGGAACAACTTGGTGAAGATAGTATTTGCCAATAACGTGATGTAGGGCTGCGTGTCTAGTGGTATTCAAAATATCACTTTACTCGGTACGAAAAAAAAAATCCTCTTTAAAAGTCCACTCATCGAATTATCACACGATGGTTCTGTGTAATAAAACTTGAAGGTTATTGGATAAATTTCTAACGATATTCGATATCTGTAAAATATAGATTAAAAATACGTAAGTCTTGTACATTTTATTGCAATAATTACTATGTTTTCCTTAGACAATTTCATTATTGGTATCGAACCAATGAGAGTTAAGAGTACATCTAGCGCCACTCCGACGAGACGGATTTTATTCATAATTACTATGCTCTCTTCGAAAAGTATTATATTATTGGCATCGAACCAATGAGAAAGCAATGTAGACGTGACGCCACCCCGATAATAAAGATAATTTTATAATTATTATCTTTTCTTTGGATAATATCATTATTAATGTCGAACCAATGAGAGCGTAGAAGTATATGTGGCGCCACTCCGACGAGACGGATTTTCAATGAATCATTAACAAGCGAGCCGAATTATCATATATGATGATACTTATCTACATTTTGAGCAATTGCTCAATAAACGCATTTCTTTGCTCTGTGGTGCATCTGCGACAGATGCGCAGCGTAGCGTGATCATTGGCAATTAATATGCGAGCATATGTAAAGGTATGGTAATTAATCGTTTAGTTATCGACGGGGCCGACTTGGAATTGGCACAATTGAAGATGAACTCGGACTGCGGAGTGTACTCTCGCGTTTTTGTGAATTAATATATACGGGTCGGGACATGGCGTATGTTAATGTAGCCGAATGGAAAACTGATCAAGTGTGCGAGTGGTTAAAAGGTGCGAACAAATGTTAATGAATTATGATATTATTTATGCAGATTTATTTGTGTGGCAATTATCGCGTAGCCGCTTTTTCACGAGAGAGAAAGAGAGAGGGAGAGAAAGAGAGAGAGAGAGCCAACGAGAGAGAGAGAGAGAGAGAGAGCGTGGGAAATATTTTCTCGATTGTAAATTTTCTTTCTTTACTCTTCCCTCCTCTTTCTACCCCTATCGTCTTTCAATTTACCGATGCAAGAAAACGGCGCCTTCTTTGTTCGTTGGCAAAGTATATTCGAAGAAAAAACCACGCCTTTTCTTCCTACGTTCTAATTGCATAATTCGTTAATTATGCTTCCTCGTAATGGCAATAATGAATGACCTCTCGAATAATGAAAATTCATTTGACATTAGATCGTTGAACTAAATGCTATTGTGATATTAGTCAACGGAAGTTATTTACATCCTGTTTCATTACTTTTTGTTTTTCATGCCTTATCGTCTCACCGATTCACTACATTGTCTTTGACTTGATTTTTAGAATCATAGACAATAGAGTTATTGTTTAATTGTAAATTTTTTTTATTTTATATCGATGTATCTGTACACTGACGTAATATTTTACAACAAAATGATTAATAATAATTTTCTTTATAAATGTTAAGAAAAATTTTTTTTTTTTTTTTTTTTTCAAAGAAACAGTTTTATATATTATAGAAATTAAATTTTATCGGTATTGATAAACATAGATTATTATTATTATTTCAGGATTGGACAATTCTGTGCTCCCTTATGTTCATAGTTTTATGAATCATTTTGTCAATGGACAACAACTTTTAAGTTTGAGACCTGAAGATTTAGAACATCTTGGTGTATTAAAACTTGGCCATCAAGAAATTATTTTAGAAGCTGTTGAATATTTAAGAAATTTCCATTATGAATTGGATCGTGAAAATTTACAGCTTTTAGCGCTTCGTTTGTCCTGTCAGGCGCATAGTTTGTACAATGAACTGTCACGTCAAACTGACTCTAAGCCTGTTACCACGCAAACTTTATCAGATGTGGCATCGGTAGTAATGACTGTAAAGCCATTAGTAAGATGGCTGGATCGTCCACCTTTCAGTGGCCAGCTGGATTATAATGATAAGAAGGCGGAATTAATGAAATTGGCATTAGAAATGGCTACTTGTGCCCAGAGAGATAGATTTGCTGAGAAACCAATAGAAGAAATTAGATCTACTTGTGAACAATTAGCGAAATTGGCTGATTATATAATACAGGATGTTGCGGATCCAATGATTTTACAACCTGTAACCTTAGATTTGGCTACTTTGAAAAAAAGACCTGGTGATGAATTGGTAAGATATATTTTTAAGTAAAAATAGTTTAGTTGGAACATCCTTTTTAGATAATGCTTCGTGCATTTTCTTATGTTATTATGATTGTCATTTCCTTTATAGATAATTAGCTTACACTCAGACACAAACACATACATTGTTATTATAGAGAATAAAATAAGAATATAATCTAAAGTTTCACTTTATTCAATATGTTATATTTAATATATATTAATAATATATGGATGTGATCAATTATAATTTTTTTCTAGGGATTTTATATCTTGCCTTCCTTTCATGGAATACATCAAATAGCTGATATTAAATTTGGATCTGCGGCGCATCAATGTGGTAAAATGGAAGAAGGAGATGAAATAGTTCAGGTAATATTCTATAGAATTCTTATAATTATTTCATTATTATCAAGTGTTATTTAATTGGTAGTAAAATACAATTATCAGATAAATTATCAAACTGTGGTTGGCTGGGAAAGAAAAAGCGTATTGGAATTATTTCGTGAGAGTCCTAATGAAATACTTTTAACCTTGAAAAGAAGGCCAAGGCATACGAAAGTATACGGACAAATTTATATAAAGCCATATAGACTTCCAAGCAATAAGAAAACCCCATATACAACAAGATGGCAACACAATCTTCCGTCTCCACGGCCTGAATTGTTAACTATACCTGATTTTACTATGCCCTTGCCAAGGTATATTCACACACATATATGATATTCATAAATATTTATAAATTATGTAAGTTGATATAAAATGTAATGTTTAATTCAATTTTTGTGCATTTTCAATAATCAGGCATACACCAAAGAATTCTAGCCCACAACCAGCAGGTATTACAGATACAGCTAGTATACTTGATACAATGCCTACTGATAGCAGTGATTCCGATAGCGAAGTGGAGCCACCTGTATCTGTTCGTTTGTATTCAACGAAACCAAGAAGTTTAGTTCAAAGAAGAGCTACAATAACAGGTGCTAGTCCAACTACAAAGCATGGCGTTGATATTGAACAATTTTGGAAAGAGTTAAAACAAGAACACAGTACTACATTCCAATTAAGAGATAAGGCAGCATCCTGTGCTCACAGTTTAGATAGTGTACCATCAAATTTACGTCCACAAACATGCCTAGGTATAGAACAAACGAAAAGGAAAAAAAGACCTGATACGCAAGTAGATGATAAAAAAGAAGAATTTCAAGAAAAATCAAATGAGACTGAAATAACGCATACAGATGAATGTAAAAGTTTATTGCAAGAGATGAAAGAAGGTAACAAATCAACTACAATTCATAGGGAGGTTCCGACTGTTATTATCAGAAATGTTGATAGCTGTTCTTCTCAAAAAATTATTAATCCAACTACCAGAAATAATATGAGTGATACAAATGTGCCTTTAGATGAATGTAATAACTGTATTAGTGATAGATCTAATAATAATAACACTAAAGTAAACAGTAATGAGTTTAATGCTAGTAACGTTAAAGAACGTGGAAGATTAGATAAAAGTTATAGTACGCCTGCATACGATTCTATAGAAAATAATGTCGGGATTGATAGAAAATTATTACTTTTGGAGAACGCATTTGAAAAAACAAATTCTTCGTCCAATGTTATGAATTCAAAAGATACTAAGTTTAAAATGGCTAATGAAAATAAAGAACAACAGAATCTAGAACATATAGACAATGAAAATAGCGAGGAAAATTTAATTGTTAATGTTTCACAAAAAATTAATAATCTTGAAAATAACATTCATTTTAAGAATATAACAGATTCTTCGCAAATAACTATACATAATACTAATTGTAAAGATTGTTTGAAGGAGAACCAAAGCAATATTGAATCTATAATATCGGATAATGATATACCTGACAAAGATCACATAGTAGATAGCATACATAAGCAAATAGATAATACTACAAAAAATGACTACCATAAAATTACTGAGAACAATGTAATTGACTATGATACAAAAGAAGAGACTAATTGTATGGAGAAAAAGTCTAACAGCAATAATGAAGATGACATTGCGCTTAAAAGATTTGGTAAAATTTTACAATCTAGTGACTATGATTCAATGGAGAAAGTAACAGAACGACAATATTCTAGTTCATGTATAAAAGAACCTTCTATGGATGTACAGGAAGAATTACCAATAAATAATTGTTGTAGCTCTAATGTAGAAATGCAAGATATTACGCAACGTACAACAAAGATTCAAATTAGTCCAAAGCCACGAAACAATGGTGTAAAACATTCAAGTCCTATTGTTGTTGAACCTAAAATACACTCTTGTAGATATATTGAATTACCGAAAGTTGAATCTACTAAGAAATTTGAAATAAGGTCACATTTAATACCTCCTGAACCTCCACCTCGTAAATATATTCCTAAACCGGAAGTACCTGAATCTGGTAATGTTCCAAAATCGGCAGGTAATTTAGGGAAACCTGTAATATCGCCAAGACATCATATGAGAAAAGATTCAAAAAGTAGCAACATTTTTAACGAAAGAAGTAGCGATATAGATCACAATGAAAGCGATGATTGCCTGAGTATTTATTCTAAACGAGTGGAAAAGTCTTCTAATTTAAATAATAAATTAAATGCATCAATTGATAATCAAAGATCAATACCAATTGATTGCGCTGACCTGAACTTTGAAATCTGTGAGAAACAGTCAAGAGAAGAAAGATTGCATTGTGAGAAATATGAACCTTTTACTGAAAAATTTGCTATTTCAAATAATTCATTGTCAGATTGTTACAAGTCTGATAACTGCTCTTGGAATAGTGATTTTTCTGAAAGTTCAATCTGTACAAGACAAGAGCAATTATTAGAATCCAGATCAAATATTAGCAAACTCTCGGAAAAAGATAAGAGTTTCGAGAAAGTTGTTGTTAATAAAGCCATGATGGTAGCTAGAAGTATTGGTTTACATGGAGGCTTAAGTAAGTCTTCCAATAACAGTCCAAGGAGTAATAGAAAGAGAAATACTTTATTAGCAAGTACGTAGTCCAATATAAATCTTAAAGAAACGCGTTTAACATATATTTATATATTTATAATAAATCTCTCTCTCTCTCTTTTTTTTTTTTCAACAGAAAAAAGAAACATATCTGTAAAAGATCTTGGCGTGGGTGATATGGAAGGGTGGTTAACATATCGCAGTAGAGGTGCAGGAGGTGCCTGGGCCAGGGCATGGTTTGTTTTAAAACGTGCAGCTTTGTATAGGTAAACATATTAAAGAAAATATTATTAATTATTTAAATCATATAAATAGAGTAATCATTTTTTTTTAATTATCATCTTATTATACATATATAGATTCAAAATGCAAAGCAGTACAAAAGCTGACTGTCTTATAGCATTAACAGGCTTTACGGTATCACAAGCAACAGAAGTCAAATCCAGAAAGTATGCTTTTAAGGTTTATCACACAGGAACAGTATTTTATTTTGCCGCTGATACAGAAGATTGTTTAACTCTTTGGCTCGATGCTGTGAATAAAGCAACGTTAGGAGCTGACGTACACAATCGAAACAGTGCACTTTTTAGCGAAACCGATGAAAGTGACAATGAATATAAAAATAAGTTGAAATTCGTTCATACTCCTGAAAATAAACCGAACATGGAGAAGTCATTTGGATCTTTGAAAAAGACAGTAAGAAAGGATCAATTATACAAAGATCATGAAGTTAGTGGTGCGAGCTTAGATAGAAAATATTTAAGATTTCTTGGTACAAGAAATCAAAATGTTCCGGTACCAACAGCTCAGTTTAGAAGTTATAGAAGGGTATTACCGACAAATATGACAAATAAGTAAGTATTTATGTATAAAGTTAAAAAAAAAAAAAAGAACAATATCTATATAATGAAATTTTTGTGCAGGAAAGAAGATTGTATGACATATTCCCCGGATTTACAGATGACAATAGCAGGAAGTACATTTTATGGATTAAGTGCTTCTCAAAGTGCGACCGATATGTCTTATAATAATCAAGAGATGAGTGATTATCGACGTACCACAGACAGGTAAATATCTTATATGTCAAAACGTATTGTTATAAATTTGATGCGAAAATACTTTTTTTTTCTTCCTATTTTCACTATTTCATTATACGCACAGGTGTACCAATTATCGGAGTAAAAAACCAGATGAATTGCAAGGATTTATCACATTAGAACAATTTATGTTATCTCAACAAGAAGAGGATCAAAGACAAAATACAATGCAAAGATCCGTGTCTCCTCGAGTTACATCTACGACGGCTAATGATCACGTTTATGCTCATCATAGACACGCTAGCGATGTTTGTCTAATTAACGAAGAATTATGCGCCGCAGATGCGTATGTAGGCGAGGGAATTGTTTATAATCAATATAAAAATAACGGTGACATTTCTTCGTCGTACAGACATTCAAAAACATCAGATGAATATTATAAAACGCGTCAACAAAATGCATCTTTAAATGTTATTTCGAATGATAAGAAAACTGATTGTTTACATGACAAATCTTGCAAGTGTAAAAATGCGACGCAGCATAAGAGACAATTAGATTTGAGTAACAATCATAAAAGAAGAACTCAAGAGAATCTATCTAATCAATCATTTAGACAAAACGATTCTTTGTCGAGACGACATGAATTCCCACAAGCAGCACCGGTTCCAACGTGTCATAGTACACCCGACACTCGAAATGATGGTAGACACGGAAATATCAGTTATGACCGTAATGCACACGTACCTACTCGTGATATACAGTTCATAAATCATAAAGAAAATAAAAGATCAAACGATTATTCTATCCCACAAGAAATAGGTACTCTGATAGATGATCTTCGACTGGTATCAAAGAGACTTCATAAAAATGAAGGTAATTTTATTTTTATTATTATTATTATTTATTTATTTTCATAATAAATCTTTTAAATGATTATGTATGTAATTATTATTTACAGAAAATTCAGGATCTAGTGGCGACCTTACATATTTTGTTTCTTCTGATACATTACAACGAGCAAAAAAGGAGGCTACTGTAACACGTAAAGGAAGTTTTAATCTTGCCAATCATTGTCGAGATTATTTTCCTTCGGACAAACGTTGGCTCGATTCTTTAAGATGCGTCGACAAAAAAAATATAAATTATGATAGAAATCGATTGAAAAATGCAGCACAATATCAGCCCCCGCCAATACCAGCTTCGCCATTCGAACAAGAAGGCATGAGAGCCACTTTTGAAATGCATCTCGATAAAAAGGATCAAGTTCAAAAAACTAATCGCTTGAAAACATTATTTAGCACAAAAGGTCATCAGAAACCATGTACTTTAGATTTACCTAAAGATGGCCAAAAGACTTTACTAGGTAAATTAAAAATCATTTTATATAATTATATTATTTTAATAATTTATATATATGTGTGTATATATAAATATATATACACATATACACTATAATTTATATATATGTACATATATATCTTTTATAAATTTTATTTATATAGGCTCACCGAGATTACATAGAGCATTGTTTTGGGATAAAAATTCTAATCAACAAAAGTCTTCTATCGTTAGTGAGACTCAAAGTCCCGGTGATAGCGGAATCAGTCAGTCTTTAAGTTCCTTCAGTACAAATAGTCATTCCCAAAATCTAAGTTACAGTTGCAGTTCGGTCGGTTCGATGAGCGATTGGAGCCCAGATACTCCAGGACCGAATTCACCGCGTATATCTAGAGTAAGTAAAAAATAAAAAAAATAAAAAAAAAAAGAAATAAAAATAAAAAAAAATAAAAAAATCGTATCGATTTGTTTCAATCAATTAATGTTATATAGTAAATAGTAAAGTTTATATTTTCAGTCTAATGTTGGCCACGCATACCAAAAAGATTATTCTTCTTCGGACAGAAAATGTCTTTCTCCGCCAAAATTACCTTATATACCACCGCCAACATCTCCACCTCCTGATTATCCTGGTTTGGAGTATCCACCTGTATTTGAACCTGGTACTTATTCTTTATCAGATGCTTCCTTGTTACGTAATCGTAACAAGACTGTCGATAGTAATATTCAATAAGGAAGAAATACATATATGTGTATATCATCGATGTATATACTGAAGTACTTTAATAGAAACAACCACCAAAGATAATTCTCTTCAGTGTTACTGTAAAGTATTTCTCATAACGAGATTTCGAAGATTTTATCTATTACTTATATAACTAAAATTCAACTAGTAAAAAAATCTCAACACTATTTAATTAAAAAAAAAAAAAAAAATGTTTAGGAACATACCTCGTATTTGCAGATTTTTACAATGATAAATTGGGTATCCTATTTATAACTAAGTATTGAGAGGAACAGTTTCCTGATTATATAGACAACTGGAAGACTGAGATTATTGTTATTTAATGTTGCCTTTTAGGTGCTATAAATAGTGGTTGTGTTCAAATCTAAGAACTCCAAAGAATTCCACTTTACTATTAATATTATGTATATAATTGAAATTCTTAGATTTAAACGATTTTCAAATATTACTTTCGTTCTTTTTTTTTCTTTTTTTTTTTAATAATTTATGTACTTTTTATGCATATCACGTATTTGTACCAGTGGGGGAGAATATTTTACAATATTATACTATCTAAAGGTATAATTTTAAGACCCTACGAATTTTTATTATTCTTCAATGCCTGATTCTTTTTTATAGCAAGAATTTAAAACGAGTTTTAATATTGAAAAAAATATATACATTTATATGGGTTGATATATTTCATTTATACACACATACATACTTTATAAAGTCATAATAATATTATTATGGAAATGGTAAAGATAAACTTTTTATATAAGTTTTTGTGTAGGATTTTTTTTTCCCCATAAATAGTTCCCGCACATATTTTTACACATAATGCAATAATAGATCTTTTAAGCTGCTTGTTTTAATAACAGTTCATACGAAAGCTGGTGAAATGCCAATACTATATCTCTAGTATTATTAGCATGTAGTATATTGCTAATCATTATATATATATATGTATATATATATACATATATAATAATCATTATATATATGTATATATGTATATATATATATAATTTATTATCGTCAATTGTTCGATTGTATGATTACAGTATAAAAGGAAATTATGTTGTTTAATCATTACTAAGCTTCAAGTTGTGCAAGAAAATTTTTACGACACAAATGTGATGAATCGCGAAAGTGCCTACATATTTTTTTATTGTAAATTTTATAAATACAAAATATTAGAAAATAGTAAATAATTCTTTACTTAAGGATATTTATGAAGAAAAACAAAAAAAATGAAAATGAAAAATTAATACATTTTGTATATATTAATTAGGCAAATAACAAAAATCTATGATGAATGCTAAGAAAATTTTAAATGCACATTATATATTTACTGTTAGTACTCGTTAGGGAAAAGAAATTTTTGAAAGTATTATTGTAATGAACAATATATTAATTTTTTCTACTCGTATGATTTAAAGCTGCAATTTATATCTAAGCAATATATTTATCTGTTTTAAATATGCTATTTGTAGTTTAATAAATTTTGTTACTACACAAAAAAGTTTTATTGGCTGGCACATTTATTTTATAATAGTTCAAATATATACGTTGTAAAAATGTATGTAATATCGAGCACTCTCAGAAATCTGTCCAATAAAGAGTGTCATTATTTAAAATTTCGTTATATTAATTGCTTATTTTTTATTGTAAGCGTTTAAAGAATTTATTGAGGCTATTATAATTATTATTTTAAGTGACCATTTAATTGGGATATGTATGGAGAAATATTATGAGGACTTTTCATAAATTTCTTAATTGAATTATTACGTTATCAATGTTTGGCTAAAAGTTAGCAATAAATACACCACTATTTTTAAAAATATTTACGACTTATGTATTTGTTTGAAGTCGTGTTCTTATTATATAAGATTATATATACAAACGTAACGATTAATCATATACAAAAAAAATAGCTACGCTTAATGTGTAAAAAATTTTTAATACAATGCTATTGTAAATATTTTTCACTAGATTGATTCTTTATGCAGTTTTTTTTTTTTAATAGACTAAATATAGTACGGCATCTCATTCACATATACACAATATTTATATGCACTCTCATATCATCAAATTCGTTTTATACAATCAAATATTTTTCCATATCTAACAGTCTCCTTTCATACTTACGTTTACGATTTATACAACATTTTACAATTATTATATTTACAAAACATATATATATATATGTGTATGTATATGTATATATGTATGTATATATATATATATATATATATATATATATATATATATATATATATATATATATATATATATTTCATTATTTTGTTTAGAGATTATTTTAATAAAAGTATTATTTTGCTATTTGAACTTTTGGTGTTCTGTCAAATAAGTTAGAGTTGAAATCGCACCTCTATAGCAAGAAGTTATATTTTTTCTTCCTTTTTTTCTTTATAGAAATCTACGAGTCATAGAATTGTTAATGATAATAATGCATGCAAATGTAGAATAATATTGATTTCTGGAGGCATAATACATTCTATCTTTTTACAACTGCAACCTGGCTACATTTACAATTCCTAGTTGGTTTTTTCTTTGTTTCTTTTTTTTTGGTTTTCTTTTTTTTTTAAAAAAAAAGACCTAAGAGGTAAATGTGGTAAAGGATAATATTGGTTTTTATTCTCCTGATTTACCATTCACCACTTGTTTACAGTTCCTCTTTGAAGTTACTCATAATTATGAAGTAGAAGACACGAAGAACTTGTATATACTTTTACGTTTTGGATGACCTTTTAAAAATCATAAGAATAGCCATTTATAAAATGTCCTGCGTAATTGTTTCGGTATAGGACACATAGTTATGTGTATGTGTATATAACAGTTAAAACAATATGCAGGAACCTTTGGCTGTCCAGCAGCTAGGGAACCTCGTAAGTTTTTATCCATTCTTTAAGACCAATATATCCGATTAGCAATAAAATAAACAAATGCACGAGTGTGTGTGTGTGTGTGCGCGCGCGAACGCATAAGTTGAAAAATAGTTTATAAGAGATACCTCTTAATGACTAAACATGTTCTCTTGAGCTGCAGAAATTCTCGTGAAAAATGAAAAGCCATCGGTAGAAGTACCTTGTTATCATATTGAGAACTTGAATATTTGGGAGAACATAAATGCTCTTAGCTGCTCAATGGATTCTGTATGAAATTGCACAGAAAATATCATTGTAAAAAAAAAGAATGATATTAAAAAAAATTTCGAATTTGATCACTCTCAAATTATTGATTTTACAGATTCATCTTACTTTACTGCTATTCACAGTTTTATCTAATCTATTGCAATAATCAAAGTAATTGATTTCTCAAATGATTTCGATGATTCGATCTCTCTCTCTCCCTCTTTCTCTCACGAGACACTCGCTTAGTTTTTTAAATTTTTACATGGTGGCAACAGATAATGGCAGTATCTTCACATTCGACAGACTTTACAGGAAGATTATTAATATATTAATTGTTATATTAAAATGGTGGACAATTAACACCAGGATGAAGATATTGACATTTCTCGCCTACACGACAATAACCATTTTTGGTAAATTGCATACAAACACGTGGTTGTTTGCTGCTTCCTCTCCATCCACCGCCGCCACCTCTCCAACCTCCTCTACTAGGACCACATCCTCTATACCAACCAGGACCGGGTCCACCTCTGCCTCTAACATGCATCGGACCTCCTGGTGGACCTCCTGGTGGACCCCCTGGTGGACCTCCTGGTGGACCTCCTGGTGGACCTCCTGGTGGACCTCCTGGTGGGCCTCCTGGTGGGCCTCCTGGTGGACCTCCTGGTGGACCTCCTGGTGGAACTCCTGGTGGAACTCCTGGTGGAACTCCTGGACCTCCTGGACCTCGTGGACCTTGAAAATTAGGACCAGGACCATACATAGGTCCTGGAGGACCTTGGAAGTTATTTGGATTCATATTATTGAATCCCATATCTTCTGGTACCATCATACTATAACCATCTTGTTGATTATACATTGGTGGTGGGCCCATCATACCTGGTGGTACCATTGGACCACCTTCCATTCCTTGAGGATATGTTCCAGGTATATTAACCATAGGATTCATTCCTATATCAGGTACAACAACTTTTCCATCTCCTGTTCTCCAACCACCACCACTGGCAGGTATAGGACCTGTCATTTCAGGTGCTATTTGTCCTATATGTGTTGGAGCCATCATCTGTTGAGGCATTTGAGGTATTGGATTCATTGGCCCTTGAGGACCAACAACAGATACCATCATTGGCTGTTGATTATGCGAATAAGATGGATAATGGAAGTTTGTTATTGTGGAAGGCTGAACGGTTAAATGAGGTTTCGGATCTGGCCACATTATATGTGTAAAGTCTTTTTCACTCTCCTTATTGCCTGTGAGATCATCCAAAGGAATAATTTTCGGATCGGTAATTATATGATGACGTTCTTCGTCTGGTTCGGCTGCCGTGTCAGGAATCCTGCAATTATATAAAAAAAAAAAAGAAAAAATTATGTAAATAAACGATAATTATTATTTCCTAAATATAATATCAATATTTAACGATAAACTTACATGCTTCGATTAAAATAAAGTGCTTGAAGAATTCCTTTTTCTCTTGCATATTGAATATCTTTTTCTCTGCTATCTTTTCCAGGTTCCACCAATGCTGGAGGTAAATCAATTGGAATTAATGATTTCCATCTTGTTCTCTCTTCCATTAAGTCTTCATTGCCTAATAACGTATAAGAGAGAATATACAAATAAGTATTTTTTTGTTTTATCGTTTTATCGATCTTTTTACCAAATAATATTATAATTAAAAACTCACTTAATTTCCTTGCCATTTGGAATGCTTCCCTTTCGTTCTGTTTTTCCATCTGTTTCATATCGGTAAAAGTTTTCGTTACATTGACTCTTTCCGTCTCGTCCAATTCGAAGTAACGTATCGATTCTAAATCTGTCTTCCATTTTAAAGTTTTTTTAGGACCTTTACGTTTTTGCAACAAGAGAACACTTCTAAGACCATCGACGTAACGAATTTCAGGATAGGGACTAATTTCTTTCTTCAATGAATCCAAACCATCGGATAATGCTTCTTCCTGGGAATCGGATATTTTCGTTTCTTCGGTATCCTCTTCCGGCGTCGGTGCTAAAATCAAATCATTGAAATATTAATTTTGCTCATACATTTCGTTATAAAAATAGATTTTTTATAACGATCCCAAAAATTGATTCATTCTCGATTAACGTAAATAAAAGAAGAAAAAAAAAGTAAACGTACTGTTGCTCCGATTCTCATTGTTATTATCTCTGCTATTCTTTTGATTATCAATAATATCTTCCTTATCTCTTTTTATTTCATTTCCATTGCTCTCTTTATTTTTCTGTTCTTTATCTTCTTCCGTTTCCAATGTATCCTGATAAAACTTTAACAGAAAAAAAAACAAGTTCCAATAAAATACCAAAATAAATGTCATTATAAGTTAATTTATAAACTATATTAAAAAATTCATAACCAGATATATTACTCATTGGTATATATATATATATATATACACACACACACCAAGAGAATTCGATATCGAAAAATATTCATTTAAAATAGCATTGAAGAATTATGTTAACAAAAGTAAATGAAAAATTTAAGTACTTTGAAATTAGGTTTGACGACAATCGGAGATTTTTCATCGGTACTCGACGGGGATGTAGGTGGTGGTGTGATTTCACGATTATCAGCGTTAATTATTTCTTGCTTCTTTACATCTGACGAGCCGTCCTTAGTTATCGAAGTTCTACGCTTTCGTTTCCTTGGTTCTTTAATTTTAGTCGATGCCGTTAACGCATCCATAAACATATCGCTTTCTTGTAACATCATTGCTGAAACATTTAAAATTACAAATACTATAGTGAAATATTATATCATATACGTGGGAAAACGACAACAACAACAACAAAAACAAATATATAATATATAATTCAAATATATATACATATCTAATGACATTCATTTCAAAATGAATCTCTCTGTGCTTTTCTCATACATATAATCCAATGTGATCTAAAAAAAATAATTAGATTTGACATAATGATATATTATTATTATTATTATTATTATTATTATCATCATCATCATCATTATCATCATCATCATTATTATCATCATCATCATTATTATTATTACTATTATTATATCGTCATCATACGCAGAACGAAGTGATTAAACGTTTAATTTAATTTATCGCGTTCAATTTTACGAACGGTCTATTCAAATAAGTTATCATGAATTGTAATGATACAATTATATCTCATCATTGATTAAATATTTTTGATAAATAACGAATAAAATATTAATGAAAACAAAAAAGAAAAAATAAATACGAGCTC
>OU426870.1:3387256-3514756 GCA_911387685.1 Dolichovespula media
AGATAAGAAATATATATTATAATAATAAGCTAAATATATAAATAAGCTATATATTAAATATATATTATAAAAATAAATATATATTCTAGATAGCAAAAGTGTTTCAGGCATTATCTTTATTTTAATTAAATTTAATGGCCCTATTTAATGTGTACTTTTCATATTAAAGCGACACCATTTCGAACGTTCGAATAGAATGTTTATAACTACACCTTTTCATTTTATTTGATTATATTTTAACCGAGAGGATGGAAATCTGGATGGGCCCACGGTAAGTGTTTGCTTTATCAAGCATTCAATGAGCAAGATATATAGCAGAAACCCAAGAGTTCAATATTTCCAGATTTCTGATCAATTTATTTAAAATGCTTAAATAGGGTGTACATGTACAAGGGAAGAAGTATGGACAGACAAAAGTTGTTTGTTGCCTTACCTAGGGTAGATTTAGTACTATCCTGAAGGAGAGTCGCATCGGTGCTCGTTCATTGTCGAACGTTTTCAAAACACACACCCGAGAAATATTAAATTTCGGAAAAACTTTACACGTTTATCTAGTAAATTTGTTTTGTTTTTTCTTACGGAGAGAATTCCATGTGACTTAATTCTTTTTCTCATCTCTTTCTTTTTTTCTATTTTGTCCGATCGTTCTCCGAAAATGATCGACATATATATATATATGTATTATATTATCGCATTATTTTATTGCACGGCACTTGTCGTCATTTAGATTTTACGTGTATGTATATATATATATATATATAACTGTTTTAATGAATATTTTTTAACGAAGATTACCTGCTGAATCTTCTTAACATACGAAATAAATTGAAGTCGAGGAGATCCTAATTTCTTCGTTCTTCTAACGTGATGACGATGATGATTATATGTAGAGAAAGCACGAGAGAGATCCATATTATCCAATTCCACAGAAGTAGAACAATACTGACTTTCTTAAATCTTCTATAAGACTCTAATAGTGATATTTAGGGAAGCAGTATAGGGTGGCATTAAAAAATACAAGTTTTGAGAAATGCCTGTAAGAAATGATGAATTAATGTGATGTACAAAATAAAAAGAAAGATAAAAGAAATACAAAGATAGAAAGAAAGACGAAAAAAAAGAATTGATTGAAAGGAATGATTTAGATAGACAGAATACTGATATCTCATTGGTATATAAAGTATTATGTAAAGTATTGTCTGGGTGTATCTTTCCTGGAGGCGTCCACCTGCAAACTAAATATTGAAGAGTTAGTAATAATTCTTAATAATATGTACTATGCCGATGTTCAGAGGTAGTGTAAATTGTTAGATCAAATGTTTATTTATGCATAAGTAGCGCCAAATAAAAAAAAATTTAGTTAGTTTCCATAATATACCTCTTATGCCTCAATTTTTTTCTGCATTTTCTTAATACAATTCAGAAAGTATTAAATACAGAACAATTAAGATATAAGTCAAAATTAGTTGGAATATAACTAAAATAGTCACACCAGATAAGCAAAAAATAGTAATAGCTTTTAATGCACTGCGCAATATGTATGTAAAAGCAATTTTAAAGTGATAATGAAAATGTAATATTGTATGTATTTCTATTGTATAAATATAAAATTTTAAAACATAAAAAGAAAAAAAGAAAATGAAAAATTAACAATTCACTTTAAAAAATCCATTTCATAAATATAGAATAGAGAGAAGTATGTATAAAAAAAAGTATTAAATATAAAAATTTTTAATTATAAACATGTTATCAATTTAATGTTACTTTAAGGTCAATGAAATAAACTTATGAAGTGAATGCATTATATATAAAAGAGAAAAAATATATACATAATAGTAAATCAAATACTATTCACAAGAAGATAAAATTGATAACAAATATTTTAAGAGGGGGGGGGGGATAAAAATTTGGTAACAAAAAGACAAAAAAGAGGCTAAAAATTTTAAATCGATTAAACCTTAGAACATTGGCAAATAATTTTTTATGACCAGATAATATGTCTATCAATATGCCTATTTTTTTGCACTTTGAAATGTAGACATCATTGTAATATTTTTTCAAACACTGCATCTGAGATACTGATATATACTTACGTTTAGGTTTTGGTGGTATCAATTTAATGCTTCCTTTCTTGTCATCGCTTGAGGGTGTAGTTGGAGAATCCAAGGACAGCTTTGCTCTCTTATCTGATGGCACAAGTACCTCTCTCAACGGAGAAGGTCTCTTCAAAACTGGCAGCTTTGGAAGTGGTGGCATCATCTTCTTTTCGACGACAACGGGACTTGATTTTTTTGCTGATCTAGGAGGTGGAGGTTTAACTTCTTCTTCCAGACCCGTAGACCTAAACTTAGAGTTAAAGGTTTTGACAGTCTTCGGTCTTGCTGTTGAGTCTTGCGTATTTTTTCTGCTTTCGATGGAAATGGAAATATTCTTTTTCTCTGGCACAATAACAGATTTTTTCCCTTCGAGTTTATCTTTATTTTCTTTAGAACTATCTCGAGAATCTGATATTACTTTCTTGCTTCCATCACCTGTTTTACTATCTTCAGATTTCTTCTTAGGTATTTTTCCTAATTTGGAACTTAAGACTTGACCTTGTACTTTTTCTAAAGTTGCTTTATCTTTCTCTGCTTGATCCTTCTTCTGTTTTTCCTTTTCCCGATCTTTATCTTTATCTTTATCTTTATCTTTATCTTTATTTTTATTATTGGAATTATGCTTACTAGATGAATTGGAGTGATGCTTGTCTTTATCCCTGGAAGACTTATCTTTAGAAGCGGAACTCTTTGATGTACTATTAGATGAAGAACGGTGACTACTAGAACGATGAGACGTAGAACTACTACGATGCGAACTAGAGCTTGTGCCATGCTTAGAAGAACTTTTGGATGAAGATGATGAACTATGATGATGACTACCACTTTTTTTATCTGAACCACTACTTGATTTTTTATCGTCTTTTTTGTGAGAATCTCGATTTTCTTTATCACTAGATTTATTGCTATCACTTGAAACAATATCTTTACTATCTTTATTGTCTGTTATTTTAACATTGTTAATTCCAGTCTCAGTACTGTCCTTAGAACTAATTGTAGATTGCTTCACTTCACTAGAGATTTGATCGGACTGTTCAGGTTGCACTTTTATTATATCGTCTTGTTCACTGTGCACTCCTTCACTACCTTCAAGAGTTTTTGTTTTTTCTTCATCTTCTTTTATAGAAAACACTTTGTCTTTAACTTCTCCATTAACTTCTAAAGTTGTGTTATTTGAAGTTATGTTGGTGGCATCAGTCTCTACTTTTGTAAGGACTTGTTTTCCATCCCTTATTGTAATTTTATATAAAGGAACAGATGATTGGGAAGACACTACAACAAAAGACTGTTTTTTTGTCGAAAGTTGACTAGCTTGTTGTTGAAGTTGTGTTTGTTGTGGTTTACTAACAACTTGTAATTGGATTGGATGATTCTCTTGTATATGTTGTTCTTCTACTTGCTGTTGAACTTGTGTTGCTGTAATAATGGACTGTGGAGTTGGTGTAAACTGCAAATCTTGTACATGTACAGTAACACTTTCCACTTCGTCTACACCTTTTTGTATACCACTATTAATAGAATACTGTTGCTGTTGTGATTGTTGCTGAGTTGATTGAATTATTAAACTTTGTGCTGTAGCACTATTACTTTGTATTGGTATTGTCATGATATGAGCCGGTACAGAATTTGGTGCAACTTCACCTTTTACTATCTTCAGCCATTGTTCAACAAGACGACTGGCTAATATTCTAACACCTTGATGACTTCCTTCTTTTGATAAACCTTTTATAAGTTTTGGACAATTGTTACTTTTTAATCTGTCTACATCCACTGGACACAATAACAGAAGCTCCAAAAGTTCTTGAATTAAAGCCCAGTTTTTAGCAAGAATGCCATCAGTCAACCACATATGAATCAAATTCCATCCACCGGCAGCCATAAATCTAAGAGCAAAATTATTCGTTTAATAATATCTGCATGCGTTTTCAAATAATTGCAGAAATAAAGATAACTGATTTATAATAATTACTCCGTGTTATTTTATAAATTTAAGAACTCAAAATACTCATAAAATTTAATGAAAAATTGAATAAGTATATCAATGTAAGACTCATATCAGTAAGTACAATTCATTAAATAAAATTGTTCAATGGTTTTGGGTCTTTTATTTACTTTTGCATGTAATTATATTTTACACAAAATACAACAAAGTATATGTGTATGTCAACATGCAATATATACTTGTAAATTAAAAAAAAAACAATTGAATACACAAATATAGATATAAGTAAATCAAATAAGAAAAAATGATATTCTATATAAACATGTTTTAACAAGTTCATGCCAACTCGGAAATTTGCATTTCTTACCATCTGACAAAAGCACCAGATGGTACTTTTACAGTTTTATCATATGGTAGAACAAACTGCTTTATTAACACCCGCATGAACCTGTTGACCACTTGCGCTGGAAAGATGTACCACGCATGTCTAGATGCTTTTATCCTACAACCGCCAATGATGTGCTGTACATGTCGGTAGGCATTTATCGACACAGCTATTATCGACTGTTTTGGCAAGCGCATCAGTAAATTTCTTGCCAGCGCAAGTTGTCAATTCTGCAGATTGAAAAATCAGCTATTATTTATGAAACTTTTACTTACTGACTAAGCAGATCGGTGTTAGTGGTTTTTAAAATTTGTATATAAATGCATTTGGAGACCAATTTTTTTGAAAATTTCGTCATTAAGTTAGCTAATCGATTAACTTCTTCTTTACTTTTAATACCTCCCGTTGACCCCAGTAAAACACTGAGACATTTGAGTAGCGACAATGGGTCTATACGTGGCTGTAAATGAAATAAATATCACTCTTATTAAAATTATCTCTCTTTTAATATTTATTTTTAACATGATTATGTTTTAATATAACAACGATTTGTATACAACGAACAATATATAATTTCAATTCTTTATCTTAATTGTAACTAACATATATGTGTGTGTGTGTTTGTATGTATATATGTATGTATATATATATGTATGTATATATGTATGTATGTATATATGTATGTATGTATGTATGTGTATATATATATATATATCAGTACATTTATATTATATAAAAATGTTAGACTCATATCAGTAAGTATGGCCGAGATCAAGAGACCATTCAATGGTTCAAAGTCTATTTCGGTTATTCTCGCATGTTTTTGTTTTTCACAACATACACAAATCAAGGGCATGCGTGTGTCTTACATGCTATCACACATTAAAAATATATAATATATAATTAATAATTCTGATTTAATTTTAAAAAAGCTTTTAATTAAATGTACTATCCTATGTATTTATATACCGGAGTGAGAAAACACTTAACAACTATACAAAATTTAACCTAATAAATAATAATGAATAGTATGTATCAACTATAAGATAATGCATTAAGTTGAGATTAAACAATAGAAAAAACCAATAATGATTTAATCGAAATTAAAATATGAAACAATTAATACGTTCATTCTGAGTACCTTTTATAATACGAAGGTTATTGATCCGATATCTCTACTTTTCCCCTACTTATCTTCTAAAGCCAGTAAAAAATTCGATATACATACAACATATATATTTATGTATGTATGTATGTATGTAATATTCATACAGATATTACGGAAGTGAAATATTATCCACCATTTTGTAAAGTTCATACAATTCGTTTGCTCATAAATATAAATTAACTCACCATTTTGTAGTTACCCTCGATGGATCAGTGAATTTTGAAGTGCAAGCATAGAATCATGATGTATATCTGTAATGAAAGAAAAAAAAAAAAGAACATTGGAATTCACATAGGTGAGTCAATGGAACGCGCTCGCTTTCACCGCCATTTTGTCGATCGTTAACACGAACGGAACGACTACAGGACTACAGAAGTATTGACTCGAGACCGATTATTATCTTATTAACAATACTATCGAATAATTTGTTGACGCGTATCGAAAGCTACCTCAATATATGAAAATAATCCATCGACGTATTATAAAAATCTTCCTGGCATCAGTCATATTGATCGACCCATACGGATTACTTTCTACCACGAAAAAAGTATTAAAAATTATAAATTCTCTAATAAATCTTAATATTTCCTGATGATCTATAGTTAATAATCATTTCTTAATAAAAATAAACAATCTAAATGTGAAAATTATCAACTATGGACTTTGCAAAGATGCAGGTACAAAGAAACGTATCTCAAGCAAACGTTGATCACTCGGTATCCAACTGGCGAAACGCTTGTTGCGCAGTCATTCTACGCATCCCCCACCTTCATCATATATAATGCCAACCAATCAGAAGCTCGATATCAACACAACGTTGACCAATGATCGATGCAGCCCCACCTTATCGCTGCGTCACTGTTTCTATTTTTAGCACGCCGTAACCGTTCGTTGATAGAAAAATTTCTACCAAATTCACTATTCTACATATGCGAACTAACACTTTCTAACACTTTTACTATTTTCCTTGCTATAGCTTATATACGACATGATTGGCACTATTAATTCCCGAATATAAAATAATATTCTATCTTTGCTTCGTGTTACGTCACTTATCTATTACAACACCTTGTATAGAAATATTTCTTTTAGGCCTTACTTTTTCATTTAGAACACAACGAAACGGATGTTGAAAATCTGATAAGATTTCGTTAACTTCCGTGATTAATCGTTTCTTTCTTTATTGTTGAATATGTGTGTGAGAGAAAAGAGAGAGAAAAAGAAAGAAATGCCCCGCCCTTTTTGTTATAATTGCAAAAAGAAAAAACTATCGACATCTTAATATTTCTGGACAATAGGTAAAGCCACTCACATTTTGATAAAAAATTATATCCTTTTTATGGAAAACATATGTTCTGCGGTGCATAAGAAACTTAATGTTTCTTATACACGATTATGACGACGTGGACCTACGAAACTTGATCAAAGTTCGACCTCACATTGAATCAACGCTAAGCGAAGCTGCCGTAGTAGATCCGAGCGTATCTTCTCGATGATCTGCCATCTGCAATGAACCATTACTTAAAATTTATTTTAATTACCTTCGAAACGATTTTCTTGCGAAATCCTGTTGGAAAATTACGACAATTACTTAAAACTTTAACAGAACTACTCTCACCTATGGAGCGTAGCAACCGCTGTGCTACTGAAACGGAAGTTTCTACATCGCCTTAAATGTATCAAATGTAATCCTAAATTTTTACGATTTAATATTATCCGAACAATTATGATAACAAAGATTAAAAAAATAATCAAAAACTAATTTTCTCTTCTCGATTAACTTTAATTATTCTTATTATTAGAGCAAATAAATATCTTTTTAAGTTTTTATTTTGATTAGTTTATTTCACTAACAATTGATCCGTGCGATACAACACTAATCAGTGTCGCACTTTTATATCTTATTGACATAATATGATTATATCTCATTGACATAATATTATAAATGTAGTCTATTTTATATTTATTAACGAAATATTATAGATAATTATTAAGAATTTTCTTCAATATATTACATATTGAATAAATATTACATTCTTCAGTTGATTCATGTTGTGTATGTATATAATATATATATATATATATATATACATACATATATATACACACACATAAATATATATATATAATATAGAACATGGAGTTATAGGGTGGGTTGAATGTGGTAATATTTTCATCTCCATTTTTTGTTTTATATCAATTGACTGGTGAAGTAATCAACATTTAATTAGAAAAAATGCAAAAGTAATAAATAACATTTACTTATTAATCACATACATTACAAGTCAATTACAATATTAATTACATTATTTTTATCACAAGTACAATAAAAAGTTGTGAATCACTGTTTGAAGAGATCCAAGAAAAAAACTATCGTTTATTTAAAACAAAATGTACAAAATATGGAAAAACAAAGTCTATAATTATTAGATTATAATGATTATATTAAATATAATAGGTAAAATTAATTATATTTAATTAATTAATTTGTTCGAAAAATACGAATAAAAAATTAAATTTATTTTAAAGGCTTGTACTTATGCACTTACGTAAATTCATATTAAGTTATCACTAGGATTTTTGAAAATATTTCTAGCGATAAGTGTTTGGGATACTAGAAATATATCATTTGGTGTCGTGGCATCACTGAAAACCGTTTGAAAGAGGAGATTTACGTTGTAGAAAGCGGCACCTCGTATCAAGGTTTTTTTAGTGTTTTGAACTATACCTTAATAAAGTGCTAGTTATAATAATCTGTCGCAATTTTGTGAAATAAAACTCATTGTAGTGACCTGAAACATGTTTCGGTCGAAAAAAGACGTTGATCGTCACGTTCAAGATATTTTTCGTAAACTGAAAAACGACAATGAGGTATGGCTTGTTTTTGGCACGGAGAGACCGTGTAAAATGAATGACCGTTTTGTTACGTTCGAGGCGCGCACTCGTAACGTTTTTAAGTGATTAACTTCTTTAGAAAAGAATTATTCGAATTTTTTTAGTGATACGAACTCATTTTCCGCTTACCACGTGTTTATTAAACACGGTCTTCCTTTTGTTAATTACATTGTATTGATCTTTTAACTTTGATATAGTATCTTTTACATGAATCTTCATAACCTATTCCGTAAAAACTTGAATAAGTGTAGTCTCCCTAGCGTTACCATGTTCGATTAATATTTTTTTCAAATATACCAAACATTTTTTTGATAAAAATTATTTTCTCTGAAGAAGCAAATAGAATTATAGAATTATAGATCATTTCAAGGTCATTTTTTTCTAAAATTTTATCACAGAAGCGTTTTTATAATAAAATCGAACTGTTGCTTTGTAAATATTTTTATACAAGATATAACAAAGAATTTTTTAATTTTCTATAATAGTGTAATCTCTATGGTGATTGTTCTTTTTCAAAATATCATCTCAATTTTTTGAAATTAACATGGTAATGCGAGACTTATTTACATTTACGATATTTGGTAATTTATAAATTTTGAAGAACATTAATGACTTTGTAATCTGTAAATTTATAACTTTGAAATAATCTTAGTTTCTATTACTTTATTATTCTATTAACTTTTCGAATTAAATAATTTTCATATAGAAGAATCTTTGGTATCTTTGAGTGTTACAGTTATTTAAAGTAGTAATATTATTATTATTAGAATATCTACAGAAATTGCTAAAAAGAAGTAGTTAGTTATTAAGTTTATTATATTACAACACAAAGATTAACTTATACAACATATTCTTTACTTACAGAAATCATACCGTTGTTATAGTATAGCTAAATTATATTATCAAGTAGGAGATTATGAATCTGCCAAGAGATATGTATCTTCTTACTTGGAAGTACGAGAAGAATCAGCAGGCGCACATAAGTTATTAGGTCAAACTCTTGAAGCGTTAGGAGAAAAAGAAGCAGCATTTAATCAATATAAATTATCTCTTGAATTAGATGCAAGTCAAAATGATTTAGTTTTAAAAGGTATATTCTTAATGGCGTAATGATAATGCTTCATATAACAAATAATTATTGTTATAATTTTTTTATTGTTTTATATCAGTTTGTGAATTATTGGTTGATATGGATACTGGTACAGATGTTAATCGTATCAGATATTGGGTAAAGAGAGCCGATAAACAATTTCCACATCATCCTATAATTTTCAAATTAAAAGAAAAGATGTTAATGGCAGAAAGACCAAATGATAGTAGCGAAGATCTTGAAGCTTTAATTGCATGTAAGTGTTAAAGTATTATTTATTTAAACTAATATTAGCAAAAATTTAGAAAAATGTAATTTTCAATCCTAAAGATTATAAATATGTTATATAATATTTTTAAATTATTCATTATAATTACATTTTTTTTTAGCTGAGTTATCCATTAGGCCAACAGATGTCGACTTGCGTGTTAAATTAATTAAATATTATATGGCAAAGCAAAGATTCAATGATGCTTATAATCATGCTGCTAATGTGGAAACAACATATTGTCACAGAAATAGCATTATGTGGTATCAATCGCTCAGTGAGTTATTGGGAAAATGCAAAAAGAACAAACAGGATGATTGGTCATTTTGGGTGTTTTATATATCGACATTAGAAAGATATGCAGCACTTTCTTTGAAGGAGCATGGCAATGAAACAACTAAAACAATACAGGAAGCAACACAAGCAGTATTTAAGTATGTCACAATAAAAATGAATTATATTTAGTTGAAAATAATATTAGAAAAAATATTAAAATTTAATAAAAATTATTACTTTCCATTATTATAACATTATATAATATAATATTGTTATAATCTTTTTATTATAATTTTATCATTATAAATTATTTTCAAATTTTTATACATTTATATATTTTCTTTTTTTTTCAGTTTTGACCAAGTTTTGACTGAATTTAAATTACAAAATTTGTCTGATTATCCAATGTATACAGAAGAAATGTTAACGCATATGTGGGGTCAATTGCATTTTCATTTAGCATGTTTACTATTACGAAAAACTAAAAGAGAACAAGGCAGTTGGGATGAAGCAAGTCAACTTTGTGCAGTTCTTTTTTTATTTGCATTACATGTACATCCTATAGATTCTACAGCTTCATGGGCTATTCATGGGAAAGATCAATTTAAAAACTTAGTTTCAGTATGGTATAGAGAAGGATCGTACAGATGTAGTCAGGCTGGTATGTTTAGCACATAAACTATTAATGATTTCATAGTATGAAAATTACTTTATAATTGTCTTATCTTGTTTAGGTAACGTTCTCCAGGATTGTGCAAGAAATAATGTTAAGAAATTGATGAATAAGATTGATACATTTTTTTTCACAGAAGCATGGAGAGACAAAATTTATCGGGTACTATGAATATCTTATTTAGTATATAACTATAACAGTTGATGTTATTAATGTTTCTTATTTACATACATATAATATATATATATTTCTAGAAAAGTTTTGGATCCAAACTGTATCAACAATTTCTAAAACCATCATATTTTTGCAATCATACAGTTTTTAATCCACCTCTTCGTTTGTGTTTACCAAATGAATTAAAACGCTATGATGAAGGTAAATTGAATTTTTTCAGTCAATGTCAAATATTATTGCAATGAAGTTTTATTTCAGTTTCGGAAGAAGTATGGCCAGATTCGTTACATCATCATGTTTGGCTTGGTATTAGAAATCGACTTCAAAATACTCAGAAGAAGGATCAAATATATCCACAGCAGTATTCTCATGTATTTCCAGAATTGCAATTTTCTGTTCATAATCTAAATCAAGCTGGTCCTGACACATTATGTAAATTGGACATTGATGCATTTTTAAATGTTGCAGGTTAGTTGTAGAAGTAAATATACTAACATTATAATATGTTAATCGTTAATAATAATCTATGTTTGATAATGTAGTTGGAATAAGAAATATTCATAAAAATATTTTTATTTTTAGTTTTATGTGCTGCTGTAATGGTTGAAGATCAGCAACAAAGAGGTTTCCTAACTCGAGAAAGACTTCCTACTCTACCAGCAGATTTAACTAGTTCCCTTTGTACATCTGCACAAGAGAAATGGTATTAATAATTTTCGTCTCATTATCTTTATTAATATTTGCAAACTGTTTAAGTAAAAGAGTTTATATCTTCATAGGTGGTCATATGCATATAAAATGTACTCTAGAAAAGAGACATTAGAAGGAGATTTAGGAGAGATTAGACAAGAATTACGACGAGGTTTGGAAGTTGTTCGTTGTATCGGCAATCATGGTTTGCATCCAGTAGTTCTGGTACATTTAGCACGATTATTTCATCATAGGGTAAATATCGATTAATTTTTAATTATTAATATTAATTTTAATATTAATTTTGTATTCAAAATATTTGAAAGTTCAGTTTTATAATATATATATGCTATGTTAATTAAGGTAAAAATATTAAAAGAAAAAGATCCAGAGCATCTTGACATTAAGCCCTTAGAAGTTCGATATGAACTTTATTGGTCAACTGTTATACCTCTTCTTGAAAGATTGCAAAATAATCAAACTATACGTATGACAAATTCTAAATTATTTAATTACGAAGGGTAAGTATATATTATTTATGTAATTAAAACATTGTTTTATTCTTTGTAAATGTATATGAAATTTTATTTATATAACTATATTTAACTTATTTGTAAGAATAGAAAGAACATGAGTAATGCAGAATTAACTAACGCTTTGGAAGAAGGTAGATTACTTTTGGCTCAACGCTTTTTACGGAGTAAACAATATGAGGAAGCAATTGATGCATTGCAAGTATTAAAATGCCCAGAAGCCACATTTCAGCAAGGACAAGTAAGATCTTTTTCTTTAACCTTTTTAATTTTCTTATTCATTTATTTAAAAATAAAATGTAATTTGTTTGAAATAGATTTATAAAATTCTTGCTGACGAAATAGTCGATTCTATGCCTAGAGAAAGCTTAACATCAGAAATAAGATCACAGCATATCATTATGCTCTCGAAAGCTAGAAATTGTTATTATCTTACTTTAGATCGATTACGTAGTCCAGGAATGAATCTAGAACATCCATTAGATTCGGAACTGTGTATACATATTTCAGCTATAGAAAATGAATTAAAAAGGATCGATCCAGATTTATCACAAGGAGACTGTGAGTTAAGAAAAGTATTTTATATTTATATTGTCCATATTATAGTATTTATCTAGTTTATTAATATTTTATGTCATTATATTGCAGTAAGTAGAAATGAGTGCGATGTGTTATCAGATGAAAGTTATTCACCTGCACACAGTGGCGTTGACCATCCTATAACGAATGTACCTATATCTTCATTAACTGGATTAGGCACTCCTATGAATATATTAAGTACACCGCAGAAAAATACTCATCGTACTCCAAAACAATCTAGTACACCTTGTAGACCACAACACCAAGATATTATGGACTTATCAAGGAATCGCACGGTAATTTGATAAGTTTTATATATATGGTTATTTTATATATATATATATAAAATAGAGAGAGGGGGGGAGAGGGAGGGAGAGTTATAAAAATTGTTTATATGTTTAGGAAGCACGTCCAAGTCCTGAACGACTTGATGCTCAGATACGTCAAATGATGCATGCTAGAGATACTGTTATGCAAACAATCATAGAACAAAATAAAATGATAATGGAAAAGATAGATGAATTAACAAAAGAAATGGCAGAATTAAGAAAAGATTCTCAAAAACAACGTGTTCAACCGGTTAATATTAATTCTAATATAGAAGATGATTTATATGTTTTTGGCGAAGAAGACTATGGCGATATAAATTATACAAACAATCAGTCTGCTCCAACATCCTCCATTTCTGGAAATATATTTCCACCATCTCATAGACATCCTTATTCACCATTAGTATATCCACCGGCAACAGCTTTCCAAGGTTATTATCAAGGAACTATACCATTTACTGATCCAAATGCACAAGCAATTCCACCTATATATCCTCCGAATGTTTATCCAATGCCTGTGTTGTATCCTAATAGACCTAAAGTACCGGACATGTTACAACAAGGTCTCTTTGCTGCATCAAGATTGGCAACTCAATTGAGTGATCTTATGCCACCTCAAACAAATATATCATTGCAAATGCCAATGCAGAAAGTTGAAGCAACGAAGCCTCAAACTATAGTAAAAGATACTTCTACTAAGAAATTTCCACCTGTAAATGTTGTAATAACTACTTCAGACACATTACCAACTACGGTACCATTGGTGCAACCTACTCTGAGTGTTACTATCCCTGCTCAATATAGAATGGGAAATACTTCTACTGTTACAACTACTACAGAATCACAGAATGTTCCACATTGTTATCAAATCTCTATGCCATCTCAAGCCACTATTCCAACAACTGTTAATTTACCACCTTTGCCTGCAACGCTTACATCAACACCTGCAAATATTTCACTATCGGAAACATCAAAAAGCAATAATGTTGAAGTACGCACAGCTAGTTCACCAAATAGTTCTGCTGAACTGCATGAACCAGAACATGATCCAATACCAGATTTTGTTCCTGTCATCCCATTGCCTGCTGAAGTTAAAGTTACAACAGGCGAAGAAGATGAAGTTACATTATATTGTGCACGCGCAAAACTTTTCCGTTTTGTCGATAAAGAATGGAAAGAACGTGGCGTTGGAAATGTTAAATTATTACGAAATGCAGAAGGTAAAGTTCGTTTGTTGATGCGTAGAGAACAAGTTTTAAAAATATGTGCAAATCATATGTTAAGACCTGACATGGAGTTAACTAGTATGCCAAATAATGATAAAGCTTGGATTTGGGTTGCGAATGATTTTGCAGATGAAAAAGTAAAAATTGAGAAACTTTGTATCAAATTCAAAACTGCAGAAGAAGCTCTTTCATTCAAACAACATTTTGATAGTGCTAGAGCCAGCTTGGCATCTATCAATGAAAAAGTATTGAATGAAACTGATAATAAAGCAGAGACCAATGTTAAAATTTCGGAAGGAGAGAACAATTATTCATCGTCTCTCGTTACCTCGACAATCATAAATAATGTGCCGTTAGATAAAGAAAAAACTGTTACAACTACGGCTACGGCCGTTGTTGGTGGATTTTCCTTCACTTCAAAGCCCATCATTCAAACGGTTTCTACTGGAATAGAAAGTACATCTCAGAAACAAAATGAGACACCAAAAGTAAGTCCATTCATGGGTTTCACATTTAATAAACCTGAGTTCACCAAAACACCTGAGATCGTAATTACATCTACAACATCCAAAAATGTATGTACACCTATGACAACGCAAGTAACTGGTTTTTCTTTCTTAAAATCAAATACGATCTCTCCCTCATATTCTGAACCAATAACAACTTCAGCTCCTATCGGTGGACGTGACGTAACTACTGTTACTACGTCTCAAACGGCAGCAATTGTTTCTACAACTTCAGCATCTCGTGTCTCATTAAGAAGACCGCATGCACCTGCACCTGCAACATTAATTGCGACTACAGGAAGCGGTGGTATCACTTCAAAATCTGAATTACCTGGCCAAGAGGAAAGTGAAACAAAAGTTTTATTTGAACAAAAAGCAACTCTTCAAAGACAATACAAAGATAATAAAAACTGGGAGAATAAAGGTACTGGACAGATGAAAATTATATTAAATATAAAAACAGGAAATTTGAATTTATTAATGCATAGAGAAGAGGATTCAAAAGTCTGTTATAATCAAGATTTATTAGCAGAAATGAAATTTAATATTAAGTCTATAAACAAAAATGTTATTAATTGGACCGTTTATGCTGCTAAAGGAGAGAATAAGTTGGAATCATATTCTGTAACATTTAAAAGCCCAGAGCAAGCATCAAAATTCTATGATATTCTTATAAATGATCAACAGAAAAAGAAAAAAGATAGTATTTCTAGTGATGTGAAAAAATATGAAAATAAAAAAATACCCGAAACACCAAACGTAATTACAGAAAATAAACAAGTACCATTATCAGAATTATTTAAGCCATCTCCAGGATCTTGGGAATGCAACGCATGTTATATTAAAAACGATGGTAAACAATCAAAATGTCTAGCATGTGGAGAATCGTCCCCGTTTGCAACTTCTAGTGTACCTGCTGGAACAGTTGAATCCACACCATCTTCACAACAAGTGCCACTTTCTCAGCTGTTCAAAAAACCTTCTAGTTCATGGGAATGTAAGGCATGTTATATTTTCAATTTGGAAGCAAATGATTATTGTATTGCTTGTGATAGTCCTAAAGATCCATCTCTGCCACCTAAACAAAAGACAAGTGGCTTTGGTGTACTTGGAATATCTTCTGCATCAAAACCTACATTTACTTTTGGTATTCCTCAAGAATCTATTAAAGATACAACAAGTGGATTTACATTCCGAATGAACAAGTCAGTAGATGGAGCTACAGATGAGTCTGCGAGTGAAGTACAACTTAGCACAGCAATAAAATCTAGTCCAGTAAGAGGCATATTTGGAGGAATGCAACAACCAAGTACTCCGACGTCTCAAGACACACAATTCACATTTGGTTGTCCTGAGAAGTCTTTTGGCTTTAATTTTACAGCAAAATCACCAGCAAAATCACCTGGTGGTGCAGAAACCAGTGATGAAGAAGTCGTTGAAAGTGATGATATTCATTTTTCACCGATAATTCCAATGCCAGACGAGATAGAAGTTAAAACTGGCGAAGAAGACGAGGAAATACTTTATAGCCATAGAGCTAAATTATTCAGGTACGATTCTGCAGCTAAAGAATGGAAGGAACGTGGAATAGGTGATATTAAATTATTAAAGCATCATCAAACTAAAAAATTAAGACTGATAATGAGACGAGATCAAGTACTGAAATTATGTTTAAATCATTGCCTCTTACCAGAAGTAGAATTCAAACCAAAAGATGAAAAAACTTGGCTGTGGAATGCTGCAGATTACAGTGAAGGAGAAATTGAGTACATGCAATTTGCCTGTCGTTTTAAAAATTCAGAAATTGCAACAGATTTTAAAAAAGCTATTGATAATGCCAGAAAATCAGAACAATTATCATCAAACAATGAAATTGTTCAAGCAGAGCAAATACAACAACAAAATACAAAGTCCTCTCAAGATATTCAAGTTGTATATGAATTAAAAGTTACACCTGAAGAGAAAGCAGCTGCTTTAAAATTACAATTGCCAGAGAATTTTTATGCTTATAAGCAAAAAGAGGATTGTCCAGGATGTATAGGATGCAAAGAACCAAGCAAACCACTGATTGAAGATACACAAGCTAAAGGAGAATTAAAAACTAATGGAACTTCAAATTCAGCAATCTCAACTTCGAAGACATATACCGCTCCTGTGAATACAAATTCACACATCAATGAAATTAAAACTTCAGATAATGGAAATGGAAAAGCTCAAACAAATGCATCTACTAGAATTTCATTTGTGACAAAATCAGATAACACTGATGCAAAAAGTGCAGTCACGGTGAAACCAAATACATCTACTACTTCTAATATATTTAGTTTCTTTACATTAAATGCTGGAGACAAATCTACTGCTTTCAATGATAAGAAGTCAACTGGATTTGTATTTGGAGCGCCGGTACTTTCTCAACCGACATTAAATGATAACTTGATAACAAGTGGATCAATTGATCAGTCTAATAAATCTACAGAGGATTCAAATAATGCGTCATCGATATGGTTTGGTAATAGTAATGTAAAAATTTGTGAACCAGTTGGTACGAATCAACAATCTGGTGGTTTTTCTACTTCTGTTGGGAATATATTCAGCAAGCCACAATTTACTCCTAGTACATTATTTGCAACGCCTTTATTTGAACCTAAAATAGAAATCAGCACAACATCAAAATCAGTAGATACAGGAGAAGTGGAATCATTTTTAAATACAACAGGAAGCAGTTCGTCATTAACCTTTACAAACACATTTAGTAACTTATCTACAACTACCACTACTACCCCTAATACAACAACAATATTTGGTGGTACAACCAGTACAATGTTTGGTGGTACAACCAGTTCAATATTTGGTGGTACAACCAGTACAATATCAACTGGAACTTCTTTTGGAACTAAGTCTGTAAACTTATTATTTGGTAATACTTCAGCACCATTTTCAAGTAATTTAACCCAAAGTTCAAGTTTGGGTGGACCAACCTTTGGCCCACCTAAGTCTACATTACCAGAAGACACATCTAACAAAGATGATAATATTGGTGGTTTTTCAACAAAGTTCAGAAGTAATTTAACGTTTTCTGCTTTAGCTCAGAAAGCCCCACAAACAGAAGCCTTTAAAAAAGGTATGAATTAACATTAATTATTTTTAAAGAATTACAATACATTATATAATTTTTCTTTCCACAGATCCAAACTTTTCTTTTGCTGGAACCGGTTCATCTGTGTTCGGTTCAAAAATAACTTCACCAGTTCCTAGTAAATCGACAACAACAGAAGAAGTAAAACAAGACCAACCAGATACAGATAAAAAAGATGATAACGACGAAGATGAGTGTGATGACAATGATAATAATCAGGAATATGATCCTCACTTTGAACCTATTATTCCAATGCCGGATGCTATTCAAGTACGAACTGGTGAAGAAGATGAAGAAAAAAGTAATTATTTGATTTGAGCTTACTTATATTATTTTTTGATCTTCTTTATATCTAAAAATATAATACTAAATTGAAAATAAATATGTTTCCAGTATTTTGTAATAGAGCCAAGTTATATAGATACAATAATGCTACAAAAGAATGGAAAGAAAGAGGAATTGGAGAAATGAAAATCTTGCATCATACCAAATATGGATCATATCGATTATTATTACGTAGAGAACAAGTTCACAAAGTTGTATGTAATTTTCTAATCAACCCAGAGACAGAGTTCCGTCCGCTTTCTACGTCGGATCGAGCATGGATATGGGCAGGTATGAATCATGCGGAAGAAACTCCATGTGTCGAAGAACTTGCAGTTAAATTTAAAACTCCGGAGTTGGCTGCACAATTTAAGGAAATTGTCGACAAAGTACAACAAACACTACTTGACAGACAAAATGAACAAGGTAGCTAATCTTAATTTTTTTGCTTAATAGTTATCACTGATATTCATAATAGTTTTATTGCATGAAGTTCAAATATTTTTTTTCTTTTCCTTTTTTCTTTTTCTATTATGTAGAATGTTTTATAATTAAATTTATGTATGTATAACGATATTTAATTTTATAAATTGAGCGATACACCTTTTCTGTGAAATGTCAACTGTATAACATTACTGTAAATGTAAGTGTATATAAGAAATGTAAAAATACATATAATGCTTTATTTAAATTGACGATTAACATATTGGAGATAATATTTACAAAGTTTTGTTTTTATAGACAGCTTATGAAATTTAATTAATTGCCTTTGTAAGATATTCTACAAATTTTCAAATCGAAATTATTTTATTTCCTTCAAAATATATGTGTAGAAAACACATTTTATAATATAATACAATCAAGTATTACTCATTTATAGTTTGAATGTTGTATAATAAAATGTTATAAAATTGTTAAGAGAGCTAAGAAATGCATTTTTACATTTAATATATAACTTTCATATTAAAAGTCACATGATATAGCTTTGGCGATATTAGATAATATTTTTTTTTTGTAAACAGAATGTTATTCAATTTATTAAAATATTATTTTAATTTAAGAAATTCTTTTGATTTACATATCATATTCAGTGCTTATATTAATTACGAATTGATTGATTTTTGATATATAGTATCTCCTTCCATTAAATATATGTGTTTTGTATTAAATTGGCGATAATATAAAAATAATTCAATGTAATAATATTTTTTTGGTTAATATTAAACCAATATTTTTTATAGTTGAAAAATAAATGAAAAGTATATGGACATGTAATATAATTAAGCACAATGATATTTAATGAAAAATAATATGTATTTATATAACAACTATGGTCAATATGTTTATTTTCAATATTTTCATTTATTATGTATAATCAAAAAAGATACAAATTTCATTTTTTCATTTGTTTATTATCCTATGTAATTTCTCCAGTTTTATGTTATTATTTTAAATATGATTTTTCATTTGTAATAAACTATATTAAAAATTAAATGCACATGTTAATTCACGAAAATCCTAGTTAATAAATAAGTGGTTTATGATTACATGATTTCTGAAAAGTACACAATAAATAATAAAGAACTATTAATAATATTAATGCAACTAATACCAGATATAACAGCATACAATTTATATTATATTTTATTATATTATGTAAGTTTGGAAATGTTATCTACTCAATTTATAATTAGTTTTAAAAAAGTATTTTGTATTGTTTATATTTTCTTAGATTCATATAGTAAGAATAAAAAAATATAATTTTTTAAATGCGTACATTTCTCGAGATAAGATTGGATTTTGTTTTTTTTTTATAGGTATATTTTATATCTTATGAATTATTATTGACTCATAATTTTGTGAATTATGTCATGATTGTTCACTATATGCTGAAATAAAATTTAATTATTTTGAATTTTTTTAATGTTATAATACATTTTTTAATAATAATAATAATAATAATAATAATAATAATAATAATAATAATAATAATAATAATAATCAGAATCTTACAGTTAAATGTAATAGATTATGCTTTGTTTTATATGCATCTATATTTGTTATGTAGATATCAAGTATAACAGTGGAATTGTGCAAGATCAAGAATGTGTTGATGAGATCGATGATGAAATCGACGATCACGAAGATGTTGACGATGAAGAAGATGATGATGATGATGAGGATGGTTTATTAATTTTTGAGAAAAGAGCAACCTTATATACAAAATCAAATGACGGAACAAAATGGATACAGATAGCTTTAGGAACATTGGCAATATATTATGATTCAAATATTTTGAGTGAAAAAATAATATTAAAGGCCGATGGATCTGGAGAAATGTTAAGTAATACGATAATTAGTATGACCACCGAAATGCAGGTAATTTTTATTAACGAATATTGGAATGATGCAGAGAAAAAATGTTTTGAAATCGTTGTAAATCGTTTCATTATTTAAAATATTTTGTTTATCTTTTTCAGCTCGAAGGTAAAAAATGTATTTGGACTGCCATCGATCATGCTTTGGAGCCTCCTACAAGTCGTACTTTGAAAGCAGTTTTTTCATCTCCACAAGCAGCAGACCAAATGCATAAAATTTACATATGTGTAAGTATAAAGAAACTTTTCTATAAACAGATACATAATGAAAAACTTTATACATATTTAAAATTTTTAGTTTTTATTTTTAAAGAAATTGTAGTATCATCATATTTTGGTTGAATTATTTGCAGGGGTTGGAGTGTGCTAAACAAGCTGATATTAATGAGCAAGTAGAGGGAAAATAAGAAAGTTCTTTGTAATAGTTAATTATTATGATCTCCCTTGTAAACATAGAATGTATTGTTATTGAAGTCTCACTAGAGGAAACTTTTTACTGTACTTTTTATGTTTTCAAAACATAGTCTATATACAAACAAATGACATTGATGTAGATATTACATGATTATTGTTATTATACAATTCTCTATTTTAGTCCATATATTTATCAAAATAGTATAAGCAACAGAAAAAGAATGTTTTCATAATTTTATTCTGTATTTGATATCTCTAAGAAAAAAACAAAGTAACAAGAGTAAATTAAATTACTCGATAAATAAAAAGAAGTGTGTGCCAATCGATTTGTACTGATGATTGTCTTATAACAAACGAAGATGAAAATTTCGTGTTTTTTTATTAATAATTACTAAATAACGATTTTTTTTATTAATTATTTTGCATTTATATAACTATTTAAGTCGTTTAAGAAAGAAATATCATAAATACGATTATACAAAAATTTATTATTTTATTACATGTAAATATAATATCAAAGATACTCTATTATAATATAACTTCTTTACTAGTAATATAGTAATATAGAAATATTTTCCAAATTAGAAAAAGATTCTTAATAACATTCTTTAGAGTAGCAATAAATTTCTATAAAATAGAAATTAAATAAAAGACCACTATATAAACAATTTCAAATCATTAAAAATGATTTCTTTCAACATCTACAGAAGATAAATATGATGTTAAGAAACTGTTCTTACTAGTTATTCTTTTTGTCTTCTTACGATTAGACCAAAATTCACTTTGTATTAATTAAGCACATATGAAGTTATTATAAAACTATCAAGAAGTAAAATTTCTTCTACGAGACTTTAATGCATATTTATCTTATTTATGCATGAATTATAATTTGACTTTTCAAAGTGAAGAAGTCCAATAAAAGTCCTAATGGTACGATAATATCCTATAGAAATGTAAGAAAAGCTTTGTGTTTATAACTTCTTGTGTTATGATCTTCATTTTTTTTTGTTATGTATGAAACTATATATATATATATATGTTCTTAACATAATGCTATACATATTTATAATAGATATTTAAATATAAATATTTAAATTCCTTTAATTTTCGTATTTATCCTTAATTTAATACTACAGCGATAAGTGGCATTAATATTTAATTCTTATTTATTTCTTTTTTTTTTAATTTATATGATAAATTATGATCATATTAAAAATAAGAAATAATAAAAAAATAAAATTTGTTTTGTTAAATTATAACACATATCGTAAGTATAAACGTACAGGCGGTGTTATAAATTGCTGGTTTGGACTTTAGACATTTGCAAAGTATTATGAATCAGGGTTCAATTAATGTTATCTATATATAAAAAGATGAGGACAACATCGGATTATTTTAAATGAATTCGTTATCATTGCCTCTCTTTATTTATCTTAAACCGAACAAGTAACATAGAACTTATAAAAACAAAAATGATTGCATTACTGTTTGTTATTATATTATTAGTATATTGTTTGTTATTGTCGTATATGTAACAATGCAAAAAACAACTAAAATATTATAATTCATGTATCGAACTATTATTAAAATTAAATTCGAAGTCCGTCGGAAAGAGAATTATATAAAATTGCATTTTATAATTATATCCATAAATTAAAAGAAAAAAAAAAACAATAATAATAATAAAGAAAAAAATGTTAATTCTATATACAACAAGATTAATAGAAATGTAATATAATTTCTAAGTGTATTAATTAATAAAATTTCATTTATTTTTATTGCTTATATTTAATATGAATAAAATTCTTATCGAGGAATTAGGGTTCCGAATTAAATTGCGCCGTTCCTGACATTTTTCAATGACTCCCTCCATTCCCACTTTACTTTGCGGTGATACAGCCCAACGTATTCAATAAATACAAACGCATGGAGTGAAAATGATCAGTGTGCTTTTCATCCACCATTTGTGAATAAGTTCTATGATAATATTTTATTTTTAATCGTTATACATTAAATTATAATATCATATTGCAAAATGTCGATCGTTACAAAAGGTAAGTGATCGTTACTTCAAAAGATCTATAGTCGATATATCAAAACAAGAGAAGAACATATGTCAATTCGAAGACATTCTATCGTTCTTTGTTTTCCATTCGATTCTTTTCCGTGTTATCCGTCGAAAATAATTTTTAATATAAAAGATAAATTATTTCCGTTGAAATGTGCTTTTTTTTCATTTTTGTGCGGATTCGTAGTGTATTATAATTATGGCACACAACGTACTATAGTTAATTTTATTAGATATAACACGAGTATTAACAACATAACAAGAGTATTATCATGCTCTTTACTCCATCTCTTCGTGATCTACAGTAACTCAGGAATTATACAGTATTACCACTATTATTTCAAATATCTCCGTTGTATTTTGTTTCATAGGAAACAATGTTCAGGATAAAGTTACGCTATTGGAAGGGTTTATTTCGTACAATGAGAAGAATTTGTTCTCAAGGTCATTTCTTTTTTTTTAATGATATTTCAAGGTCGCCGGTATTTTTTTATACGAATTTTTCCTTTTCCTACGATCTTTTTGTACGAATTGATTTTTCATATCATTGTGAATAAAAAAAATATTAAATAGTACAATGTCGAAGAATGATTAGTTCGTCAAGTATTCTGTAAAAGTATTGTACGTTTGAATGTCTGTTGATTCACATTAATAAGGCATATCTTTTTTTATTTTATTTTATTTTATTATATTGACGTTAGACAAAAATATAGAAGGAAAAAATAAATGAATTAAGGCAAACTTTATTCACGATCATATTTTTTCCTTAAATGCACATACATATGTATTATTCCACCTCCAGAAATATATAATTACAAATGTATAATTAATTATGTCATTGTCGTAGTCATTGTTCTGATAAAAATAGTAATAACTTACAATATCGAGTTTTGCAGTACTAAACTCGGTAAAGTAGCTTTTCAGTACATTTTCCTCAATATTATAAACAGTTTCCTTGAAATAAGATAACCATTTTTTTCTGTACGTAATTTGTTTATACAAGTTTTTTGTTTAAATACTTTTTGATAAAATATTGTATTTGTATTGTTTACATATTCAACAAGACTGGCTATTTCTTGTAAAGAAAAAAGATTGACTTTCGATTTTGTAAATAAATTAATAATAATTTATCGTTCTTCAATAATCGTATTTGTTCGAAATAGTAAAATACATATGAAATTTTAACTGGTGATAACGTAAGAGAGATTTAAATATAAATAAATTTATTATATATAAACATAATTTCAATGATAAAAAAAATGACAAAATTAATGGAATTAATTTATCATACGTAAAATTTATTGTTATAACTGTTATTATCTATTATTTATTATTATTAATATTTATTTATTATTTATTGGTAAAATTTCTTTTAACTGGTATTATTTGTTATTTATTATTTATTGTTAAAATTTCTTTTAACTGGTATTATTTATTATTTATTATTTATAGAATGTTATTAAATTGAATAAAATAAAATGACAAACAAAACAAAAAATAATGAAAATATGAAATACGTTTTTTTAGGTATCTTCATTGTTGCTGCAAAGCGAACTCCATTTGGAACAATGGGTGGTGTTTTTAAAAACAAAACCGCAACCGAATTATCTGTTTACGCGGCGAATGCTGCCATGCAATCGGCAGGAATAAAGCCGGAAAAAATTGATAGCGTTATTTTCGGACAAGTATTAACGGTACGTATATATATAGATATATATACATATATACAATATTATTTATATTATTAAAGAAAATTTAAATAATATTGTCTGTTTGTAAAATTCGACTTACGATTAGTACATTCATATATTAATAAATACTAATTAATATTTTTAACGAATTTGATATAATATATTCTCTCTCTCTTTCTCTTTTCCTATTTCATTATATAATAAGTTATTAAATATAAATTATAGTTAGCATCTGCAGATGGTGCCTTTTTACCACGTCATGTTTTACTACAAACTGGTATACCATTGGACAGGCCTGCTTTAGGAGTAAATAGATTATGTGGTTCTGGATTTCAATCTATCGTTAATGCAGCTCAGGTATATATAGATATATATAAATTAAAAATAAAATTTAAAAAATTACAATTCTTCTAGACACACGCACATACTTATATATATATATATATATATATATATATATATATATATATATATATGTGGGCGAATTTTAATTTTTAAAAATACATTTTAGAATATTCTAACGGGCGAATCAAGAATCGTTTTAGCCGGAGGTGCTGAGAATATGAGCCAAGTACCATTCGTTGTCCGAGGTGTTCGTTTTGGAACAATTTTAGGTCAGAAACATGAATTCGAGGATGCTCTTTGGGCTGGATTATATGATACTCATTGTAATTTACCTATGGGTCTAACTGCGGAAAAGCTTGGAGCAAAATATAATTTAACACGAGCGGAAGTTGATGAATTTTCTTTGAGGAGTCAACAATTATGGAAATCTGGTAAGTTTGTTTAGCGATAATACTCGATATCAATAAAAAAAGAAAAAAAAGTTATCGATGTTAATTATACATATAAATGTTATTTTTAGCAAACGATGCTGGTCGTTTCAAAGAAGAACTTGCTCCAGTAACAGTGAAAGTTAAGAAGCAAGATGTAACAATCTCCGTAGATGAACATCCAAGACCTCAAACGACAAAAGAAAATTTAGCAAAATTGAATCCTGTTTTTAAGAAGGATGGTCTAGTCACCGCTGGTTCGGCATCTGTAATGGAAACTTTAAATGTTTAATCGACGTTATTATGAATGGCATTGTTAAAATAATTATTTTCGTCATTTGTAGGGTGTCTGTGATGGTGCAGGAGCATTGATTCTTGCAAGCGAAGAAGTTGTCAAACAAGAAAAATTGGTACCATTGGCACGTTTAGTAGGATATAGTATCGTTGGTGTCGATCCTAGTATTATGGGATTTGGGCCAGTCCCGGCGATACGTAATTTACTTAAAATTACAGGTAAAACATTGGATGACATCGAGCTTGTTGAGGTAATATTACAGATAATTCGTTTTTTTGCTTTATGTCGTTAATATCGAGAGATAACGAAATTATAGTAATAATATTGTTTTCCGCAGATTAACGAGGCTTTCGGTGCTCAAACTTTAGCCTGCGCCAAAGAACTTAATTTAGATATAAACAAGTTAAATGTAAATGGTGGTGCGATTGCGCTTGGTCATCCATTAGGCGCGTCAGGTAGTAGAATTACCGCTCATTTGGTGCACGAACTTAGGTAAGTAAAATTGAAATGTTTCTGTTTATTATTCATGAAACATATCGTTTTATTCATTTATCTGTTATTTACAGACGTAGAAAGGCTGGTAAATTAGGTATTGGTTCTGCGTGTATTGGTGGAGGTCAAGGAATAGCCGTTATGATAGAACATCTTTAAGCGATTAAATAGTTCTATTTATCCTATTATTTCTTAACAAATCATAACTTCGCGACTGAACATTCTCGAACGAATAAAAAGAGATATTTGTGATATATTGCAATTATATTTATGTATATATATTTGGATACTTATAATAATGTGAATTAAATATCTTAATCAGCTGTTGCATTTTGCAGTACCGTGAAAATGGAATAAGACATTCGTAAAATCTATAATTTAGAATTAATTAAATTTTGTATTGAAGATTAGAAAGAGCTTAGCCCTTCGCAGTATAATTATTTTTTTTATTTAATTTTTCTAATTTTTATATATGTATTGTATATCACGTATTTCACATATCTACGTATAAATATTATGGAAACAATTTTTTAATTAAAACTATCTTCTACCTATTTATTTTATTAAACTAAAAAAAAGTGTCACATTAAAAGTGACGTATGAAATCTAGAAAAATATTGTGATAAAAGATCGATAGTAATATCATAGTGCAAAGGGCTAGTAGAAAGACTAGAATATTTAATTTTTATATTTTTATAAAAAGTATCCGATTCATCGATATACTTACGTTAACAAAAGTATTTAACGATAAAGTGAAGACCTTTCCAGCACTTAAAATAAGAGGTCGATGTGATCTTATTATCATTATTTGTAACGCACGTTTAAAATGATTATCAGCATTCCACCAGTCATTGGAATAAGCTGCCGTACTAACATACATGTTCTGTAATTATTTACAATTTTATGAAAAATAATTTCGAACTGTCAACAATAATTAATAATATAGAACGATACTTACATGTAATTGTAATTCATTACCATGCCAACAATATATAAAAATTTGATAAGTCATACAGCACATATACATGAGCATACCAAACAGAATTGCTGGAATATAGATTTTCATCTGTAATCGATAAATCCATTTAAATTGTGAGATATGATATTGATGATTATTCAGATAAAATGAAATATATTTATGTACCTGTGAAATGTTAAAGGCGATCAAACAAATGATAATGCAATTAACAAAAAATTGTAAAAGAATCATTGTACCAAAAATATTTTGTATTTCGTTGGTGAAACTATGTATATATATATATATATATATATAATATGAAAAAAAAATATTTCTTAGATTAATAATTTCTATCAATATACTATTTTATAAAATATTCTATTTTAAATAAGTTAAGACAAACCTGAATATAACGTTATTATGTATAACACATCGTTTTAGCGTTTTATATGGAATATCGTAACAAATTTTTTCTTCTTTAGAATAATCTTTCATTTCTTTTATAATATTACTTTCTTCTTCTCGTTTATGATTTTTTATCGAAGCTAGAGTCTGGCTCAATATTGAAAGCTGACAACACGCAACAGTGATAAGACCAGTGACTAGAGTATCCATAGCTACATTATGAAAACAGGCAACGAAAATAGCCACGGCCTGATGCAAGGAAGTAATTTCGAAAGCTGGAGTAACAGTCACGTTGTAAGGATACCAACCTTCCATTGGTAATTTTCTTGATCTTCCGGCAATAAGATCAGCAATGGGTGTAAAACCCCAACAGAGTACCGCCACCGTACCAAAACTTTGATAAGCTATATGATGAAAAATTCCTTGCCAAGTGTACCGAGTCACTGTATATTCGTATTTAATATTGTGTCGAGCAAATATTTCATTCCTCGTTATATCTAAAAGATTTTGTATACGTTTTTGCCGATAAAGAATTATTACTATCTAGAATGAATGATTTTGTTGTTGTTTTTTTTTTTTAATTATAATTAGATACTACAATATTGTATTTTTTTTTTTTTTTGTAAGACAAACCTTGTATGCATGGGTACAATTGGTCATAAGAAGAGTTGCACCTGCTATTAATCTTCCTAAATCGTTCAAACTCAAAATAATATTTGCTATTTCGGTTAACAAAAAGATTCCTAACATAAATGTGAAACTGCAAATCGTACAAAATATATACAACGAACGATATTTTCCTTGCGGTGGCCAAGTTCCCATATAATAAATGATCGATACGCTCACATTTAAATGAAAATTTGGTTTGATCCGACGTTGCGTCGGTCTTTCTATATCGTACTTATCCATATTCAAAGCGACTACTTTATCTGTATTTTTTCTCTTATTTGTACACTTTTTTGTTTGTAACATCGAAATATAACTCGAACATCATCTATAATATGTCTGAATAGAATTCGCTAGAGAAAGAGAGAGAGAGAGAGAGAGAGAGAGAGAGAGAGAGAGAGAGAGAGAGAGAGAGAGAGAGAGAGAGATAACTTAATTTATGACTTTCGTTCGTTCACGTAACTGATTGAAGACTATAGAAGACAAAACAGATCAGTAAATTAAATATTTCTATGAAATTAAAGATCTCTTCTATGTTTTTGAATGTATTATTTGATTTCGAAAGAGATACTCCAAATTACAAGCCGATGGATCGACGTAATCTGTATTTAACCCGATAGATTCATATAATCTCTAATTAAATACAATCGTGGTCTACTATTATTAAGTATGACGTTTGTAGTTACATCTGGAGATATATAATTTGAAAATATCGATCGGTACATAAGAATGGAAGACATAGAAATTCTATAAACGATTTTCGATAGTTCGGAAAATTGTGTTACGCCCAACAAAGTCAGGGATCCCTCACAGGAGAGTGAATGAGACGGGAGAACTGAGAAAATGGGAGTTGGGTGTGGTACGAACGAATAGACTAACGATTTTATAGTGAAGTGATGAAATAGAAAGAGTCTCTTTCTTGTTCGAGCGTTCTGATTTTTAGCAATCAAGCAATATACAGAAGATCTTTCATAATTTTCACATTCCTAATGCGACATATCAGCATTTACGTGACATTCCACAAGGAATAAGGAAGAGAGGAGATTGGAAGTATTATGCACGTACAAAAAAATAAATAAATAAATAAAAAGAAAACAACGTAATTTTCCATTAAAAAAATTGAAGTAAAAAAACGTTCGCGTATTATTAGACTCTAAGTTTACGCGTGAAAAAGAAAAATCAAGGAAACGTGAGAGAGTAAGAAGAAGAAGAAGAATACGCAGTAGAAGCATCGTCATGTCTCACGCCTATGCCAAGGTATTTAATATACTCTGGAGATCCTGCAAGGATCGTCATAAAAAGATATTTGTTTCGTTAATAACTATAGATCTCATTGGCTCTCTTAATTTTATTCTCTTTCTCTTCTTAAACATTTATCAGTTCTCTTTGTTTTTAGCGATTACAGCTGGCAATGGAGGTGTTCATATATCAATATTTAAAATAATGCGCTCCGTGTTGTGAGTTATTTACGATAAGATTGTGCATGATACTGCTTGTGCATATACTGTCGATCAGCGAGTTGCGATTAGAAAGAACTGATTCGAATAAGTGAAATACATTTAATCAAATTCAAGTTAGCGCTACGAATAGTAGTGCGTCGTACTTTCTTGAAGAACGAACACTGACTAATGCGTTTTTCAAGAGATCCGAGGCTTATCGTTTTCGCTTTTGCATATATGTAAATTTATCCATTGATGTCAGACATTACAATATCGAGGAATTCGAGTCATCAAAATTTTTGATCTCTCGACGACCTAGTGCGGATGTAGTTTAAGCAATTTATTATCTAAATGTTACTTTAATATCCTGCCATCGTCAAAGATCATCCAATCATCGACGGAAAGCAAATACATATATGTATATATATACATACATACATATGTACATATATATATATGTATATATATATATATATATATATATATATATATATATATATATATATATCTGAACATTATACGGACGTTCTAATTGCTTAGATGCCTTTCTCTTTCTATGTATGATACGTACATCCATTCGCTTACGTGTATACATATATACCGAGTTATCTCTTTGGAGTTTGTACTATATATGATATATGCGTTATGTATTTAGTATCTATGAAGGTATGCTTGTATGTATGTATGTATGTATGTATGTATATAATGAATTTTCAGTCGTTATTTCAACTCGAATTCATTCATACGGCAGACTTAATGTCAAGAAAATTTTAACTACGTTTTGCGTTAACAGATGTAGAAACCAGTTAACAATATATTTAATTATTCGGTGACTCGAAGTGAGATGCTTCAGTAACACGTAAAATTATTTTATTGTTTGATCAGTGTAAGAAAGAAAAAGTGACATTTTTCTCTTTGGCATTGTGCGATTGCGTGTTTTATCATTAGATAGAGGTTAAAGAATGGCTACGTCTGTTCTTATTAGCAAAGATATACCCGACATTGAGGTAAATATAAAATTACATATCTGCGACTTACAAAGTATTTCTTTTATTTATTTTTCTATTTAACGATTTATTAATATTAACATACCTTAAAGACGCGTGTTAAACAATTAACTAAGCATTTTTATCATTTAAGGATTTGGCTTCAGACACGCGTTTGCAATTAAATCCAAACATAGCTGTAACAATATTAATTCTAATTTAGTTTTTTTTTCACAGCGTCAACTTATCTTATCTTAGTATAAAATTTGTAACAGAGTTTGGTTTAAAGATATGTATATGATCGAAACTTATTCTTGCGTGATCGTAGTTATCTATATGTTGACCTTATTTTTTAAGCGATATATCTCTAATAATCAAGCATTTCATTTGTTTCTAAGCATATAATATGAAGCTTATTATATTTATATTACCGTAGTGTGTTCATTATAAATAGTTCATTAGTTATTAATTTTATATAACGATGTTCAAGACGATTCAATATCATCATATTGAACAGAATCTTATAACAACAAATTAATGTTAATAGTCGTTAATAAATTATCAATTAATATCTTGTTTATCATTTAGCAAAAGTTTGTTTACGTATAACAAAATTTATTAGTGTTATAATCGAATCTTCAGACATATATCACATTCGGACTGAACACTCCAAAACTCCTCGTTCAGACGATACGCTCATACGTCAGACATTTTGTCTGCAATTAGTTAATAATCCTTTTCTTTTTTATATTTCATACTTGTTCGTACGGTTTCTAATACTCTTTATAAAACGTATATAAATGTTTTTAGAATATATTACAATCAATTTTAATTATATTTTTCTTTTATATATATATATTAATTATTTATTTATATTATATTTATCAATAATTTATTTTTCTATTAATAATAATTTTTTTTCTCCATATTCGTATGGTTATCAATATACTTATTAGAATTTGTCAATGCTTCCAGAATATATTAAAATTAAATCCAAAAACAAAATCATTTGCAAATCTTGTCCCATCGTCAATTACAAAAAAAGAGAAACAAAAATGGAAAAGAAATATCAACGAAAAATGTGATGTAAGTTTAACAAATTATAATTTTAAAGTTATTATTATAAAACATTTCACAATGTTGAAATTGTTTTTACATGAGTTTCCGATTTTATCTATTATTTATTAGCCCAAGCACCTTACCACGATTTATCAGTTATCAGTGATTAAGTCTCGTATCTTCTTCTAATTCGAGTAAAATGGCATATTTATTTTATTTTCAAATGATATAAGTAAATATTTTTATCGTATAACGTAACTAATAATTACTGTACAATTTTTAATTAAATTAGATAATGAAGATATTAATTTCGATAAATGATGGTATTTACTTTTATACTGAATTCGTTTTGCAGAGTTGTTTGACGCTTAAAAACAATTTCGATGACATAAAACATACGACATTGAGCGAAAGGGGTGCATTGAAAGAAGCTGCACGTTGTTTAAAATGCGCTGATGCGCCTTGTCAGAAATCCTGCCCAACTCAATTGGACATCAAATCATTTATTACATCAATATCGAACAAAAATTATTATGGGGCAGCTAAAGCAATTTTTTCAGATAATCCTTTGGGTCTTACATGTGGAATGGTTTGCCCAACTAGTGACCTTTGCGTTGGTGGCTGTAATCTTCATGCCAGTGAAGAAGGTCCTATCAACATTGGTGGTCTTCAACAATTTGCTACCGATGTAAAATAAATTTATTTTTTTATTAACATATTTGTATTTTTAAAAATGTTATGTTTCTTTGGTAATCAATATCAAAGGAATTTTGCGAATTTAAGGGAAGATCATTTATATAAATTAGTTGTTTATTCGGATAAATTTTTGCAAAAATTGCGTAAACGTTAATATCGAAAAGTAAGACGTGTAATAATAGTTCGGAGCATTGTTTGCTGATTGAAGTAATAAGAATTAATTTATTCGATATTATTATAACGTCTGATTTTCGAGAAAATTATGTATTAATTCATTTAAATTTATTTATACTTACAAATCTTCTCGATCTCATATCACATATTATATTTATTTATATTTTTGGATTATCGATCGTATTATTTATTTTATCATATTGTTTATTTTATCATTATCAATTATCAACATGTTCAATCATCGACATGTTTTATTCATAAATAATCATTTTCGATTGATCATTATATTTATTTATTATTTCAGATCTTCAAACAGATAAACGTTCCTCAAACACGAATCCCTAATCAATCGGTTCCACACGCCGATACAAAGATCGCATTGATTGGTTGCGGTCCAGCGTCTTTATCCTGTGCCACGTTCCTTGCACGTTTAGGCTACAACGATGTAACAATTTTTGAAAAACATCATTACATCGGCGGCCTGAGTTCTTCCGAAATTCCACAATATCGACTTCCATATGACGTAGTAGATTTTGAAATAAATCTAGTTAAAGATCTTGGAGTAAAAATCGAATTGGGTAGATCGTTATCAGAAAAAGATTTAACGATTCAGGTAAATTTATCTCGAAACCGTCAAATTTATCGATCGTTTCAGTACATTCATAAACAATAAAAAAAAAAAAAAAATTTCTATTCATTTCAGGGACTTTTCAAAAGAAATTATAAAGCCATTTTTCTCGGCATTGGTCTTCCAGAACCAAAAACATTAACGATCTTTTCTGGATTAACATCGAACGAGGGATATTATACATCGAAAAGTTTCCTTCCAATTGTAGCTAAAGGCAGTAAACCTGGAATGTGTCCTTGTAAAAGTAACGAAGAATTACCACATCTTCGAGGAAATGTAATAGTTTTGGGCGCTGGTGATACAGCGTTTGATTGTGCAACCTCTGCTCTAAGATGTGGTGCTAAAAGGGTCTATGTTGTTTTCAGAAAAGGTTTTACCAATATTCGCGCTGTCCCTGAAGAGGTACGTAATAATTAACAGTTAATAGTTAAAATGTTATCAACTATGCGTATATAATAGTTACTATAAAAATATAATTCCACAATGAAAAATTAATATCTGTTTGTAATAATTTAGGTTGATCTGGCTCGAGAAGAGAAATGTGAGTTTATACCTTTCCAATCACCGAAACAAGTGATCGTTCGTAATGGAAGAATCGTTGCTGTTGAATTCTGTCGAACTGAAAAGAATGACGAAGGCGATTGGATTGAGGATGATGAACAGATTTTTCGATTAAAAGCTGATTTTGTTATTTCGGCCTTTGGATCAGAATTACATGATTTGGATGGTAATCCATATAAATTTTTTTTTACATCCATATATAAATATTAATAACATTATAAATATACATGTAAATAGTAACAATTTATAATAATGTAAGTATATATTTATATATGGATATAAAGAACCAATCATATTAATATACGTACAAATGGTCAATAACAATTTAATTTTAATAAATAATCAACAGTAAAACAAGCTATGACACCGGTAAAATTTAATACATGGGGCTTACCGATAGTGAATACAAAAACCATGAGCACGTCCGTTCCTGGAGTGTTCTGTGGTGGTGACTTGGCTGGTGTTGCTCAAACTACTGTAGAATCTGTGAATGATGGAAAAACTGCTGCTTGGTACATTCATAAATATTTACAGGTACATATTTACCTATTAAATTAACACATTATACTGTATTATATATCTACGTGTAATGTTTTATAGGAATCCTTCGGCTTAACGGTTTCAGACACACCACAATTACCAAAATTCCATACACCAATTGATGATGTCGATATAAGCGTCGAAATGTGCGGTTTAAAATTTGAAAATCCATTTGGCCTTGCATCTGCACCACCCTGTACAACTAGTGCAATGATCCGTCGAGCTTTTGAAATTGGCTGGGCCTTTGTTGTTACGAAAACATTCTCTTTGGACAAAGTACATTTTATTATTGTAATAAAGGATATAACATATATTATATGTGATATACTTTTTAGGATTTGATTACTAATGTGTCACCGCGTATCATTAAAGGAACGACATCACGGCATCATTTTGGACCTGAACAAAGTAGCTTTTTAAATATTGAGTTAATATCTGAAAAGACTGAAGCATACTGGTGTCGTAGTATTACTGAACTGAAGAAGGATTTCCCTACTAAGGTTTTTATATATTTCAAATCTTTACGATTTGTTATTATTTATATTTTTCTATTAATTATGAAATATATGTATGTACGTACTACATATAGATTGTAATCGCTAGTATAATGTGCACTTATAACAGTGCAGATTGGACAGAACTTTCACAAAAAGTTGAAGCAGCTGGCGCTGATGCTTTAGAATTAAATTTATCTTGCCCACATGGTATGGGAGAGTCTGGAATGGGCTTGGCATGTGGACAGGTTCGTATCAACAATTTGTTCCTTTTTCGATCAGTTTGATAAAACTTCGATAATATTTTTTAGGATCCAGAGTTAGTCAGAAACATTGCAAGATGGGTCAGGGCGGCAGTGAAAATTCCATTTTTCGTTAAATTGACACCAAACATTACTGATATCGTTTCGATAGCTACAGCAGCTTATGAAGGCAATGCAAACGGAGTGTCTGCTATTAATACCGTGCAAGGTTTAATGGGATTAAATTCTAATGGTATACCATGGCCTGCTGTAGGATATAACAAATTGACTACATACGGTGGAATGTCTGGAAATGCAACCCGACCACAAGCTTTAAGAGCTGTGTCGTCTATTGCTAAACAGCTTCCTGGATTTCCTATACTTGGTATAGGTGGGATCGATTCCGCTGAAATTGCTTTGCAATTTTTACATTGCGGAGCATCTGTCCTTCAGGTAATCCCAATCATTGTGCCTGGAAATGATTATGTCGATATGTAATTATATCAATTGATAATATCGTCATTTGTTGCCTTAAAAAGGTTTGCAGTGCTATTCAAAATCAAGATTTTACACTTATCGACGATTATGTGACCGGTTTAAAAACGTTGTTATATCTTAAGAGTCTTAAACAAACAAAAGATTGGGATGGTCAGAGCCCGCCTACTTTTAAACATCAAAAGGGCAAACCAGTTTTTTTGCAACATGCTCTTGGTAAAGTAAGTACCACTACGTATTTATTACTGTGATAACAAAAGTTATCAATTCGAATTTATATTCAAATGTGTTAATAAATTACAGAATATACCATACTTCGGTGAATATCAAAAATTGCGAGAAAAGAAGATCGCAGAGTTGAAAGAAAAAATGAATCCATTAGATGTTAATTTTTCATCGACAAGACCAACACCAGAACCAGTTGGATCAGTACCAGCTATAAAAGATGTTATTGGAAAGTCATTGTCTCATATTGGAACTTACAAAGAATTAAATAACAAACAGCAAGTTGTTGCTTTAATAGACGATGTATGTAATTAATTCATATTGATTATATTCGCATGCTGATTTTATTTTAACAAAGCTTTTTGTATTTATTTATTTACTTTTTTAATAGGATATGTGTATAAACTGTGGAAAATGTTACATGACCTGTGCTGATTCTGGTTATCAATCAATTACTTTTGATTCTAAAACTCATATACCAAAAGTAACTGACGATTGCACAGGTTGTACTCTTTGTTTGTCGGTATGCCCGATCATCGATTGTATTACGTAAGTTTTCTAATGTATTATTATATTTGAGTTAGAACTCCGTACATACGAGGATTATTCTTAATAAATAATTAACAATTATTTGCAGAATGGTTCCAAAAACGAAGCCACATATCATTAAAAGAGGAATACCACCGAAAGGTTACATAGAAGGGCTATGTTAATTAATATATTAAACATTTATAAACAAATATTAATATGAAAACGAAAAGGTATTTTATATATAAAAGAATTACTACTGTTTTCACATCATTAAACTATTATTACTATTAACTACATTATTACAATAAATCTATATGTTTATTATAGCATATTTGTTATATACAATTTTAAATAAAAATATATAAAGCTTAAATCTAAAAATGTTTATTATCGAACCATTGATATTTCTTTTCCTCAGTCGTATCTTGCATATAGTCAACGCATTTATGTAGTAGAGCACTAAAATAATAAAAAAACAAACAAAAAGAAAATTGAAATTTTTCTTTTATAATAAACAATAAGAAAAATATTATGATGATATCAAAAAATTAAATTTATATATACCCAGAATGTTCGTTGCACTTTACAATAGGATAATCTTTATTGAAACATTGTGGACTTAAAAGGTTAAAATAAGTGAACCCAATTTTTTTGGCTATGATCGAGTTAGCATTTTTTAAGCACTCGTGAAATGCGAAGTCGCATGAACAATGTGATCTGTAAAGAAAGAAAAACAAAATTTTGTTTATACCCCATTCGTATATATATCCTTTCGACGGAAAAGATATCAAAGAAGATAAAAGAAGTTAAAATTTTCATCTCTTTATTTATCGGAATTATGCGATTAATACGATCGTCTTTGTTATCTGAAAATAATTTGCGTACGCATTTAAAAATACAATATGCATAAGACATATTGTACGATTGAGATTAAAAATTATCACAACATGCATAAAAAGAAAACAAAAAAAAAAGATAAATGATTTATACAACCTCGTAAAAATTCCATTGTTTAAAAGACGGTATTTTTCTTCTCCTGAATTTATATTACTGTCACACATGTCATGATCTCTACAACAAGCATCAGTACTTGCAAAGAAACCAAGATCTTCTTCGTTCTTTGCTATATCACCATCCCCACACCAAAGGGTACCTATAATAATATCAATGTTAACTTCTAATATTTATTATTTCCTCTATATATTATATAATCATTTTAAATAAATAAATATCTGTATATATATATATATATATATATATATATATATATATATATATATAAGTATATTATTATAATGAAAATTATATTATCATTACAGGCTAAATAGAAAAATGTAAAAGGATTAGTATAAGTAAAATATAATATGTATTTATTTCTTTCTTTTATCATAATGCAAAATAATACAGGTATGTAGAGCGAGCGAGAGAGAGAGAGAGAGAGAGAGAGAGAGAGAGAGAATATAAGCTATAGGGGATAAAAAATACTTAAATAATTAGGAATTATTTAAGCAATTATGAGAAGAATTATATGAAGTCAGTGTAAATCCCAAAAGGACATAGAAATAAATAGATAAATACATACATATCTATTATTAGTACGTTTAATGTAACCTTGACGAAATAATCTCTTATCTTGCATCCTGGAAACTAGAAACTCATAGTTTATTAATAAACATAGATAACACGCGAGATAACATTGAACAAAATTCTTTTTTAATTTATTTACCAGAGGTAGATTAAGGAAGAATACATAAAAAAAAAAGAAAAAGAGATTGATATGTGTTCGATTACGTTCCTTGATAAAAATTGAAGCTGAACGTAATGAGTAGATAAAGGCAATTTTAATATAGTTAATTAATTTTATTAACACTTGAATTATTATCATTTTTAAAAATCTTTTATTAAAAGTTCTTTATTCAATAATCGCTTTTACTTATTTGACTTTACGACTACTCCTTCACAATATACGTATGCTTAATCATTTTCTCACAGTATCGATCTCTATTTTTCTTTCATTACTTCTCATAAACATAATAGACTATCGTTATCTGTTATTATATAACTTTTAAGTAAATAGGAGTCATTTAACAGGTTCGATAAAAATAGGTATGTATGTGTGGGTACATTATTGATAGCTTTAGCGTCAAATCAATTTTACCTTTCTTCTTATCTTCATTCTTATTATCATCTGTGTACACATTTGTACAAATTTTTAATATTCAAAATAATTATTTTATAAGATAATCATTTAAGCAGTCTAATGTTAATCACTCATTTCGTATATATAATATAGTCGTATATTCAATAATGCAGATATGTATATATCTCATTCATAATTTTTTATAAAATATTCGAAATTGGTTCGTAGCAAAGTTGATCCTGACGAATCAATGTTAAAAATACCTACTATTTCGACGATAATTATTTTATACGCCACTCGTAATAGAAAGTATATATAAATAAATACATATATATGTATACAAATATATATAGATCACATATAATGTAGAGATAAAAAAATAATATATATATATATATATATATTATCATTAGTTTTATGAAAATAAATTATTAAATTATTATTCAATAAATAAATTATATATATATATATATATATATATATATACATATATAAATCTTTTTTTTTAATTGTATTACCTGGATATATAGCTCTGAAATTATCCGAAACCAAATTCAAAACTTGACCGTATCTTAGCTTGGTACTATTAAAATCATCTTTAATTGGATTAACTTTCACTGGAATTTTCGATATTATTTCATTCACACCTTTCCCAATAACTTTTTTTGCATTTCCCAAAGTTTCCACCGGTATTAAAAGTGTTTTAAGAAATTGTTCGACCGGAGAGAGCTTCGTAGGTACTGAATTGTTTTCATTGTTGGTTTCATTATTGTTTTCATTATCGATTACATTATTGTTTCCATTGCTGTCAATATCTCGGCCGAAGCCAAAGATTGATCTAACTTTTATCCCTCTACTGTGCTCGATCGTTAAGATCAAGATTAGTAATGCAAAAAGACGTGTGTACCGCATTTTTAGTTTTAAAAGTACAATTTATACTTCTGCAAATGATTTAATATAAATCGTTTATTTCATTAATCAGAAAGGTCTTACTAATCATATTAATTTACTCATTTTGTAATTTTATTTTTTCGAATAGATCAACAAATAAATCATCGCAGAAACCTTTAATGTTTATCCTGAATCTTTCTTCGCGTAAAATATAAGAATGAATCTTTCACAATATAAATCGTTTCTCTCTGAATCGAACAACAATGGCCATTGGCCAATATCCTTGGTAATAAACGTAGAAAATGTCAGATGTGCGTCGTAGAACTTCCTACGACAGAATACTTTCATCACAATTTTATTACTCATCGAACACTTTTGTCTTCATAAAAGAAACACTTTTTTAAAGAGAATTAATTGATTCAAAAATTACAAATTGAGTAAAAATAATTAAATAAAATGTTTGATGTAAAATTTTAGTTTCAAATTAAATTAAACATTTAGCTAAACGTTTTCTGAATTATTTAGATTTTACTTTACGCTTACGTAACAGTAAATATACGAACTATACTATCGCACACGAGTAATAAACATTAATAAGAGTCTTAATCTTACATTAATATTAGTGATCAATATTAATAATCAGTTCATATTTACAAACATTGCACTGGAACATAAAGTAAAAAGGTAAGTATTCCGGATGAATTGTCGACAGATCGAAATAATTCAAAAAATGTGTAGCTACAATAATTTTCTAACATATAAGTTTAGCGCATAAATATGTTAACACTTTTATGTAAAGCATAAAAAACTACTTCATCGACTGGTGCAATAAAAAATACAGGTTTCCATTAAAAAAAAATAAAAGAAAGAAAGAAAGAAAAGAAAAGTACAGTTTCGTTTTTTTGATGCACCAATACACGCAAGTGCATAAAATTATTTGCAGATCCTATATATATATATATTTGATATTCGAACATGTGACATATAATAAAATTACGTTCTTTAATTTTTTTTTTTCTTAAGTTCAATATTTCTATTGCACTAAATTCTAAGAATTGAATTCTAACATATTTATTATAATTAAAAATTATGAATATTTGTTTAATTATTAAATATTAATAATATTTTGAACGATTAATGTAATGCAACAAAATCATAAATCGTCTTAATAGACTTACCGCTTCGATGAAGAGTCGGTAACGTTTACCAAGTTGGGCAAAGACTGCTCGTTGAAAAGCAATTTAGCAATATTTTATTCCAGCAACTGACTATCGTCAGAAATTAATTATAGTCCGATAACAACTGTACAAATATTTATGCAAATGTAGAAATAATACAATGATTTTTTACGATCAATCCTTTTATATATACTACAAACAGATCTATCAATTAAATTTTTATATTCCTTTTTTAAATATATATTATAAAAAATATTTTATATAAACAGATCTATTTGATACTGGAAATGGTCATTATGTTCAAGGTAAAAACCTGATACAACTGTTTATAGATACAGCTGTGTATAAATTTTACGTAAGGATTCGAAGTATTCTTTTAATTTCCATTTAATTGAATGAATCAGATGGTGTATGATATTTTGATACGAATCTATTTTGTGATAACAATTATTCGAAAGGATATATGATAAATTTTATTCTTTCTTTTTATATACATAAATTGTTTTCATTAATGTTATTACTTGTATTGCAATCACAACTTATAAACAAAAACAAAAGCAAAAGAATAAGCTTTGCATGTTAGGAATATCAAATAAGGCTTAACGTTTGACAAACGTAACTGCAATTTATCAATGTCTTATAAAGTCAAGTTCGTTTTGTTTACTGAATATTTCCGTTTATTATTCACTTCTATTTATTAAGCAGATGCTTCTATATATCATAATTAATGGCTCATTAACTATTTATAGGTCACTAACGATACCCTTGTTCTTGATTAATAAGTTTCAAAAATACGTGTTATTTCGAAACAATATAAAGAATATTCGTTTTAATGTTTACTTATAATAATCTTTAAAAATAGTTCTTACAAAACGTTTCTGTATATTTCACCTACCATATAATCACAATTTATCTCAATAAATACTGATTAACATTTAATCAAATTTCACTTATATAGATTAAAATATAAAAATATACATACTTATATATATATATATATATATATATATATATATATATGTATATGTATATATATATTAACAAGGTATAATTTATTACATTCATAATTACGAAACAGTTATTTAAAATTATATATCACAAATTGTTAACATCTTATAATTATGTTATAACTCACAATGAATGGTAACTACACACACATAAGTCTTATCTTCTTCTCTTTCTTTTTTCTTATCTTTTTTCTCCAACTTAACAAATATACGAAAATTATTCACAAGATTTTTCAAATAACATTTATTCACTCAAGCGAATTTTTAAATGTACGATGTTCAGATGATTCATTTTTAGAAAGATTCTTAATACTCGAAGGTTCTCCTTCCTCTAAAGCTCGACGTTTTTCAAGCCGTAAACATTTTGGACAAGAGTGATTCCGTTTAGACCAACAGGCACGATGGTACACAGCTAGACATTGTTGGCAACTAATTGCACAGGCATCCCAGGGATATATAATTTCATTGTTTCCACACACTTCACACAAATGACCTCTGAAGATATTATACATTATATTATATACTATATAACACGTTATATAATACACACACACACACACACACACACACACACACACACACACACACACACACACACACACACACACACACACACACACACACACACACACACACACACACACACACACACACACACACACACACAGGTATTAGTATTAACTTATGATCTATTGTTACTAAACTTATAATTTCTATTAAAAATAATTAAAAGTTTACCTAGCTTTACATAATTCGCATTGTTCGGTAATATGAACATGCATGGTATCATAAGCAACACGAATTTCTTCAAGTAAAGCACCATTTTGTAGATCGATGAGATCTTTTATAGAATAATTTCCAGGATTTTCGATAATATGTGTACGCAATCCAACTTTCCATGGCAATCCTTGAGTATTGGCTTCTGGGCAGATTATTAAATAACGCTTCATCATTTGCATTTCTTCTCTCATTCTCTATACAAAAATATTGTTTTAGCAGAATTTATTACTATTATTCGTACTTATTACTTCTTTTATTGTATCATGAAATTTTAAATATCTTACTTTCACTAAGGACAAATCTGGGACTAACGTAAATAATTTTGGATTTAATTCTTCCAGTAGTAAAAATGGACGATCCTCAAGGAGTGCCAATAATTGAGCTGCGGCACGACAAACAAGCCTTGGTTCCATATCCCAATTTCTAATAACTCTTGCAGGTATTACCATAGACGTATTCCAATGACATCTCTGACAGTAATATAAACCACTGTAGTCACATAGTCTTGGCTCTACCCATGCTGATTCTATGTGTATTTATAATTATTAAATATTTTAGAAAATGAAAAAGAGATAAGAGAAACGAGTACACGTGATAAATATGTAATAAATCTATTTACTGTTCTATTCTAGAAGAGATTAGTACTAATCTATCTTCACAAAATAAATACTGACTATTTGGTTACCTGAACTCTTAAAAGGGCTACCAAAACAAGATAATGACAATCCTTTTGGGAATGCTTGTAAGAAGTAATATACAAATACAATTAAATAACATGCATTTACTATCAATATGTTTTGTTACGTAGCAATAATTTTGTTACCCTTATTTTAATGAATTAATAAAATTTTTATTTTACTTTTTCTATTTAATATAGAAAATCACTTACTAAACGTTATTCGTATCTTGCACTCGGCACAGCGATATCCTTGACTAGATAGGCCTCTTTCTGGACAAATGTCTTTAGTGTAAGTATAACCACCAGCTTCGCTAGCAATGACATGTACACACACACGACATATATTATTTAAACATTTCCAATGAACACAGAACCTACAATCTATTACATATAATATTAATATAATCTATAGATATTTACTAATTAGTAATACGCTATTTGAATTTACCACTGCACATGTACCAAGACTGCAGCATCATCCAAATTGTGCCACTACAATGATCGCAATAAACAGGTCCAGAAGAAGTTATATGATACTTTTGAGGGACCAAATGATGACCAAGTATTACATGAGTTTCAAGAAGATTCTGATCTGATGTTTCTCGCAGCTCTTGAACCCGTAAACGTAATTCAATTAAACGCCTTACAAGCCATTTTCTTTCATCGGAACATTCTGCGCTTTCTAATACCATCTGTTTACATTTTTCTACCATCCTTTGTAGATCTTCATCGGATGTTGCCTATCATGCGTAAAGATGATGATAATATAAAGAATAGATGTATATGAACAAAACACATAAAAATTTATGAAAAGTATATGTATATGTTAACCTTAGACAACGAAACTAAAGGTTCTACGGATTTTAAGTTGAAAGGTATGCTGCCTTTGCTGTCAGAACTATCATCTGCTTCTCCTGTCATATAATCAGATAAAGAAGAAGGTGTCGAAGTTGTTGTACCAGAGCTGTTTGCACGTACTTTACTCTCCTGACAACTTTGTTCTTCGTTTACAATTATTTTTGTATCTACCATGTTTCTTATTTTTCATTTAACATATAAAATAATAATAAAGTGATCTACACCGATCAATTCAAAACCAAAAATACATCGTAAAAGAATTTAATTCTTCCCACACATGATTACAACTTTATTGACAATCACAATGAGTAAATTCCACCCAGTCTGTCCAAACAGATCCATCCAGACCTTTCGAATAATCGTTTTTTAGCATTGTATACAGACCATAATCTTTATATAATATAGACTAACATACTTCATACTTCGCACGCTAGATAACGTAGGGTTAATTGCAGTACCAAATTTAGTCACTAGAGAGCGTGGCATGAACTTATCTTAATTCTTTTAATCAATACGTACTTCTTGATTTCTTAACAATTTTAAGAACAATTCTTGAAATTAAAGAAATTTAATTAATAAATCATTATTAAAATATAACAGTATGTCATTGTTCATTAGGGTATTAGATTTAACCAGAACATCGCTGCGATCTACATTAACCAAAAGAGTAAGGGCTTAATCTTCATCATTGATAATTGATTTTTCTTTTAGTTTTGAAAGTCAGGTTGCTTTTAGGATGTACCTGTAAGATTGATTTCTTCACACACGTGCTGTCAACAGAAAAATAATGATACTGAAGATAATAATGAAGAAAAAGCAATAGATCCTTCTAAAGACAGAAGACAAATTATTCCCGTTGAAACTAGTATCGAGTACATGCTAAGCAGCGGTAAGCTAAATCTATGAAATGATATCCCGTTGAAAGTAGCCATGAAGAATATGTAAAAATTAATATAATTATATTTGTAAGAATTTAAAAGAAAATGTTTTCCGTGTTCAATACTTCAGCTTATAAACAAACTTATGGGGATGAACCTATATGGACAAAGTATAGAAGAAATCATAAAGGACAATTGCCTCCTAAAAAAACAAGAAAAACATGTGTAGTATGTGTTTAACATTAATTATCTGTTTTCCTTATTATAGTATATATATTTGCATGGTATTTAGATTAATTAATTGTTGTTATTTATAGAGAGGAGGTATAATAAGTTGTGGTTATCCTTGTCCAATATGCAGAGATGAATATTTAATTTTGGATTATAGGAATGTTAAATTGTTGGAACAATTCATTTCTAAATATACAGGTGAAGTACTACATTACAAGTAAGTTGTATCAAAGTGTTGATTTTATAATTAAAATTTAAGTAGGTTTAAATCTTTAAATCTTAACAAATGTTTTCCAGCAAAACTGGCATTTGTCAAAGAAGATATAAACAACTTCTTGTAGCTGTGCTTAAAGCAAAAGATTATGGTACTTTAACGCTCGATGTTCCTCTTAGGCAATACGATTATTCGGAGTGGTATAACGAACAAAAACAAATATAATTGTTTAAAAAATATTAAATAGTTGGTGAATATTATATAACATATTGAATCTATATTAAAAGAGATAAGTTTTATAAGTTGATACAATCGATATCAAATAAAAATGGATGATGAAATCATAGACTGCACGTTTGCTATAGTAGGTGGTGGTATAGCAGGTGTGTCTTGTGCAGAAGGTATAAGTTTTCTTGCGCCAAAGGAAAGTACTGTATTAATTACTGCAAGTCCATTAATTAAAACGGTAACAAATATTATTCCATTGGGTAAGACAGTGATGCAATTTGACATTGAGGAGAAAAATGTTAAAACGCTTACTGAAAAGCATCCTTCATTACAAGTTATACATGACACCGTAACAAATATAGATGTTAACAAGAAATGTATAATAACTCAAACTGGAAGATCAATAAAATACACAAAATTATGTCTTTGTAATGGTGGTAGACCAAAACTTATAGCAGAAAATAATAAATTTGTCATAGGCATTAGAGATACTGAATCTGTGATACAATTTTCTCAAAAGATTCAAAATGCTAGAAAAATTGTAGTAGTTGGAAATGGAGGCATTGCAACTGAACTTGTACATGAAGTAAAGAATGTTGAAGTAGTTTGGGTCATAAAGGATAAGCACATATCTGCGACATTTATTGATCCGGGTGCAGCAGAATTCTTTTTACAAGATGTTTATGACACAGATAAATCAGAAAATAGTGACACTAAACCTATTCGAAGAATGAGGTATACTACTACTGGGCCATCTAAGGAAGGAGGACCTGCTCTTGGCCCAGATTGGCATAATAATTTTGTTATAAAAGGCACTTCATCAACCTGTAGAAAAGTCCAGATTGAATATGAATGCGAAGTAAATGAAATTCTTAAAAAAGAAGAAGTTACAGAATGTAGCGATGCTGAGAACTGGCCCGTGTATGTAAAATTAACAAACGGTAAAATTATTGGTTGTGATTTTATTGTATCTGCAACTGGTGTTGTACCAAACTCAAATTTAACCGGTTTAGAAAATCTTGAGAAAGGAGAAGATGAAGGTTTATGCGTGGATTGGAAATTGGAAACTTCGGAGAAGGATATTTATGCAGCAGGAGATGTATGTACTGCAAGATGGGAAATTGCGAAGCATTGGTTCCAAATGAGACTTTGGACGCAAGCACATCAAATGGGAATTTATGCTGCAAAGTCTATGACTTCGAGCCTGAAAGAGGAAGATTACATGCAAGATTTTTGTTTTGAACTTTTTACTCATGTTACTAAATTTTTTGATTACAAAGTAGTTTTGATAGGTTTATACAATGGTCAAAAGTTAGATAAAAATTATGAGATATTACTTCGAGTAACAAAAAAAGAAGAATATATAAAACTTATATTAGAAAATGGAAGGTTGCAAGGAGCAGTGCTTATAGGAGATACTAATCTAGAAGAAATGTGTGAAAATCTTGTTCTAAACCAGTTAGATTTGACTCCATTTGGCGAAGACATACTTGATCCTGACATTGACATTGAAGATTACTTTGATTAACTTAATAAATTTGCTGTACTATTATAATCTATGTTTGTTTTTTGTTTTATTACTATTATTATATTAAGTTCATTACAAGTATACAATATACAAAAATTTGGTGTGAAAATATATTATTTAAAATCATACTATCTGAATTTTTACGTTCCATCATACTTTTTTAAAACACACAAAGATAAGATATAAAAATGAAGTAGACAGATAAAAAAATACTGCTCTTATATAAACCATCCTTCTCTCTTCCAAGTATTATTTTTTTTTTTTTTAATTCAGAAGGAAAAGTAAAAATACGTTGGCGTAAAAATAATTGTTATATAAAAATTGCATTAAAAAAAATAGTTTTAAAAAAGTTACAACACACGAATTATATACCATTATATCTTAACAATATATTGATACTAATCATGCAAATGCATTATGTAAATAATTATTTAATCTAATTACATATGAATTGATCTTAAAATACGTTTCTAAATATTTATACATTGGCAGTAGTTTGTTCTTAATAGTCAGTATTACATATAAATTTATATAACATTGTTAGTTATCAATGGGGTATTAAGAATATAACCAAATATAACACAATAAAATATTAATAAGTCTTGTCACGGAGATAAATAAAAATATAAATGGCAAGAATGAATGAGATTGAGAGATCCTATAATAAAACAATATGACAAATTTATTTTCAAGAGAGCTTTTTGTTGTGCACACTCTGTTAGGCACAATGGTTACTTTTTATTTCTAAATCTTCAATAATTTTATAAAAATCATTTAGTGAACAATATATCACAGGTTCCATATCCTTGCTTCATTATTTTCAGCCGTTATAAACAAAGAAAGAAATATTTTATATTATAGAACAAGTTTCCTACTTTTAAATATTAAGTCAGATGATGTTGAATTTTATCCGTAAATCGTACGGACTTCGGAACATTTCCATTTTTAAGATTTGTAGCAGTGTTACTGCGTAAATTTGATTTGACCGGGGATGCGTTTAATTTGATATCCTCTTTAGGAATATCATTATCCACAAATTGCACGGTGTTTGTACAATCAGTTCTTTCGATCACAGTATTATTAATAGATCCACTCGAATTAGCACTTTCATTTTTACTATCCTTCAAATCTTTAACAAGCAACATACTCCTTATATCAACAATAATATTTTGTACTCTATCTAAAGAATCGCTAATTGTATTGTTGATCTCAGGGCTTTTACATTGTTGACATAGTTTACTTAAAGATTGTGTCGCGCGCTCAATTTGCATAAGATAAGTATTTACGTTCTTTCGCTGTTGAGATTCGGTTACTTCCTCTTGCGCCGTATAATCATGCATCGACGTATCTATAGATAACTGTTGAAAACTTTCATTCAAATGTTTCTTCACGGGTGTCAAGTTTATCGAAATTCTACTATTATTCAAAGAATCTTCGAACGTCTCGGTATCGTCGAAGGTAACCCAATCATTTTCTGAATTCTGTAATTCCTTCAACGAATTTTCTATATCATAATCGCGCAATTGATGAACCCAATCCAAAAATCGCATTGGTTCCCACAATGTTTCCCTTTTATGATCTTTATCTCGAACACGAATAACTGGTCTCAGATTCTTATCAATTAGAGTCTGCTGTTGATTGAATTCCTAAAATACAAAGAATACTAATGAATCAAGTTTGTTATGTGATTGCGTTAGGTTTTACGACTCAAGGTTATCAAACTTCTTTTCGTTATGAGAATATTCAATGTTTTTAAGATTTCCCTTAATAAACACGTAGTAACCTTCGCTTTATCTTATTTAATATGACCATGAAATAAAATAAACATAGATAATAGTTAATAGTTAAAAAAAAGATTTTCAGTTATATTTCGTTCTGTGATATAAAAAGTGAGGAACACTTTTAAGGACGAACTTCTAATGCGTTAAATCCGACAACTCTAATCTATCGTTTGATACGTACATAATTTATTCCGACTTCCCTGCACCGTTCAGTTGCTTCTCTAACGAGTATTTGCATCTCGTGGAGACTAATACCACCGGCTTTTATAGTTTCGGCACTGGTTTTTATTTTGAGGGCACTCTCAAAATCCGCAGTCGTTTCGTTCAATATACTTTCCAATTCTTGAAGAAAATTTGACTTGTACGGCGAAACGTTCGGTTTAGCATCCACTTGTTGAATCTTTCTGATTCTATTATTCGTTTCTATTTCACTAGCGAGTATCTCCTTTTCTAATTCGAGTTCCTGTTTGCGACGATTTATCTCCTCCAATGCCAATTTTTGTTCTTCCAATGTACTGCCAAGTACCTCGATTTTACGTTCGTAAGTAGACTTTTGTGAACCAAGTTGTAACTCAACTTCGCGTTTTGCATTTTCTAATTCCTTTATGGCTTTCTGTTTTGATTCCTCGAGTTCTGCTCTTAATCTAAACATTATAAATACATTTTAATAACAATAATTATATTAATAAACTAAATTTTGTTCTGTCGGCTAATGAACATACTTCTCTTCTTGTATCTTAAGTATCTCTTGATGTGCAAATTCAAAGTCTATAGCCTGCGAAGATATTTGTATGTTTCCAGTTTCATCATGTGGATTTGAAACTTTGAAGTAATGATTGCCACCTATTACAAGTCGATCGCCATGTTTCAGATGTACTTTGCCACTCACCACCTGTCGATGATATAACAATACGTATAATTTTGATTAGATTTTTGTATATAAGACGTTACACGCAAAAATAATTATTATACTTTCAAATTACCTGACCATTCACATATGTATCACCATCCATCTCTGGCAACAACATAAGCTTACCATTCTTATTTTCGATGGTACTATTAAAAAGAAAAACAAAAGAAAAAAACCAATTAATAATCAATATTATATAAAGCTTCAATAAAATGAGTCATCAATCATTAGTTAGTCAATTAAAAAAGCCCAATGATCTTTTACAAATAAAAAAAAGAAAAAAAAAAGAAACATCGACGAAGAAAAACCTGTGATGGATGCAAATTAACGTATATTGCAAAGAAATAGTACTTCTTAGAGATGTTGGTTTTATCGGCATTATAAATCTTCCTTTGGCATTCGTTATTAGAACAGGTAGTGAAGAATCGATAATTGTAGAAACAAGTCAGTGATGTAACCAATATGTAATCATGCATTAATAGGATATGATAAAAAGATAAACACGCCTGGACCCAATGAAAGGACATGTGATTACGTGAAGGTTGAGACGAAGAAGTATCGGCGTAGGGAAACGAGGATAGCATAATATTCATAAGCAAAATTCAAAATGCAAAAGTAGCGAGGAGTAGTATATTTCTGGAAGTTGTGAATCGACTGGCTTCGAAAAAAGGGGTTGAGGAAGAACGTCTCAATTGTCGAGGGAAACGTCCCTGGAAATCGAGAACTAACCAGTGCAATTTTTTAACGAGCGGCCCATCCAAAACGATATCCAATGGTACTTTTTTAATCGTTTCTGTATTCTCTGAACGTTTCCCAATGCGTACCAAACCAGGCGGAATTAGATACAACAATGTACCGGACAACATAGGATCAGCAGCGAGATTTATCAAACATGGTTGCTTATCCCTCTCACGCAAATCAATTTCAACTGCGATTCCGCAACGTCGTAAATATTTTATCTCGGAATTCTTCCTCTCTTCGGTCTCCTGTAATTTTTCCAAGCTGCTCCTGCAATCGAAATTCGCTGACTATTAAAGTTTACATTCGATTTGAAAATATACGATAAAAGCATACGATATATATATACTATAATAAAAATTCGACTGAGAGAATTTATACTCAATTTTCAAAATTTCTATCGAAGAATTGTATATTAAAATAATGACAACTATTCTCGCAAATGGCCTAATTAAATTAAAAATGGAGGTACTCGTTCCCAAAATTTATGACGGTCAAATTTGATAAGTTCGATATAAAAAATTATTTTATAGCGTCAGAAGAAATATTATTCAAAATGTGTAATACAGTAATTATGACAATGTAATAATTCTATTTGCCCAAATGATATATATATATATATATATATATGGATATTTTTTTTTTTTAAATGAACTTTAAGATAAACTTACTTTTGAGTGGCATTAAGTTGCTCCTCTGTTTTTTTCAATTGTTCTTTTAACCTGTTAATTTCTTCTTGCTTTCGTTCAATTTCCTCGCTTTCCTTTACGTTTGATTCTATTCTATCAACAAGCTTACGCGGACAAACTCCAAGTTGTCTTTCATATCCTTCACGAACTCCCCGTAATCGTAAGACTTCCGCCTTCAATTCGCTGAAAAAAAAGTTAGGTATAATATTATCATTATAATCGATATACATACATAAACCATGCAATATGATAATATACATAAAATGCATATAACGAAAGGAATTTATCTAATGAATAATATTTCCATAACTTACCGAATTAATCGGTCGTGTGGATCTTCATTAATTCGAATACGATTAACGATGGCTCGTGCCTGGCATGCATATCGAAGGGTTGATAAGGTTTCTTCGAGATGAATGTTGGCTGGTGAAACCGTACCTAACATTGCGGTCCGAGAATTTCCACCCAGACTTTCCTACAAACGATTAGAAATATTCAATATAAACATTGAATTAAAATTTTCAAATTTATAATTCACTTTTATTTTTCTCCTTTCCTTCGAACTTTTTCTATCCCCATTTTCTTAGAGGAAAAAGAAAAATCCTCCCTTCGACGGGTACAAACCTTAATTAGGAATTTCATAAAACCGTAATTGCAATGCTTCGTAAACTACTACTTAAAAAAAAAGAAAATATATTTTATTGTACCATAAAATATCGTAGGAGAGAAATCGTTACATTCGGCAAGTGATTTAACTGATAATACAAATATTTTATTATCGTAAGTACTTAAGGTAAAGATAATAAACCTTTTCTCTCTTTCTCCATTATTATCTTCGAAGACAGCTTTTTATAATCGACAGATGTAGGATTAAGTCGATAAGAAGACATCTTGTTTTTCTTTACAGAAGATTAATCGTCGCTATTTTTCTTTATCAAACGTAATTCTTTTTTCTTTTTGTTTTTTCTTTTTTGTTCGAATGAAAAAAAAAAAATCGAACATATGTTTACGTGGATCAATCAACGAAGAGAGAAAGAATTGGTCCATACCATTAACATTATTCATACTTAGCAAAGAAACGATCATATAAATAATGGCTTCGTTCTATTTTCTTAATTAGTTATGTTTCGCCAGACGATAATACAAAAACGTCGTAAAAAAAAAGAAAGATTCAAGGACATTTTTCTGATGTAAACTTTATTATACTTGCATTATGTCATGTGCAGTTAACTATACAAATATTTTTGTTAAAAATTAAAATTATTGCGATCGTCGATCTTAAGAAAAAAAAAAAAAAAAATAATAATAATAAAAGTGAAAGAAAAAAGAACAACCGCGTACGAAAATTATCAAGAGGAAAAAATATATGAATGATGTAAAAAATTTATCTCTAATCAAATTAGAAAATTTCAATGAACGTAAATGAAAGTTATGAGATTCGATGAACTCTTATTCTTTTAAAGGAATAAAAGCGTATGCAGTAACGATTAAAGAAGAGGAAAGGGAATAAAAAAAAATAAAGAAAGAAAAATCTGAGTAGACGATGACATTGATAAAAAAAAAAAAGAAAGAAAGAAAGAAAAGAAAAGAAAAGAAAATGAAATTACAGAGTTTATGAAGGTTTGGGGCATCGAGAGAGGAAAACGACGTTTCAAGTGTACGAGAGCCAACCCGTATGAATGGAAGGGGTAAATCATCAAGGACAAGGAGAAACGATGCTAAGAGTGAGAGGGAAGTTGTAGGAAAGTGAAGTGGTAGGAGGGGAACTATAGAGAAACGAGAGAGAGAGAGAGGGAGAAATACACAGATAGAGAGAGAGAGAGAGAGAGAGAGAGAGAGAGGCTAAACATACGTGCCGTCAACGAGGTCCGCCAGTTTAAAACAAGACGTCCGAGGAGATCCTACGTTTCCCGTGATCATCGAAACTACGTTTTCAATCTACGTTTGTTTACTATTCAACGACTGTAACGTAGTATCATATTATTATATGTTATAATCAGAGAGACATCATCGTTGCTCGAAAATATCAATTACAATATAAATATAACAGTAGAAAATAATTATTGTGCGAATCAAAAGTATCTCACGAAGCTGTCTTGGCTGGTCTAATAGACAAAACAAAAAGATAGAAGACATATCTTTAAAAGAGAAATAGAAAAGAGAGAGAGAATAGAACGAAGTTTTTAGCTTCGTAATGATATCCTTGAGTTAATATCAATAAGAAATATGTCATTGATTTTATTATGCTAATTACTACGAGCTAATTGTAATACTAGAATAGAAACTGAGAGAGGTAACGAAACACCGATGCTTACGAAACTCGATTCATAAAAAATAAGAAAAAAGAAGAATAGAATAGAATTGTAAACGATGAATTAACTTCTACTTTGAAGATTTTCAAAAGAAAACTCAAATAAAAACAGAGAAAAAAAAGAAAAGAATAATAATAAAGATATAAATTTTCTATAGAGAAATAATAACAATGGATCTCGTCTATATTCCTGAAGTATTAACATATGGATCGTTCAGAAGCCCATTATATCAAGATTACGAGCAACCTTGGAACAAGAATTATTTTGGTCATGGTATGTATGTATGTATGTATGATGAATGTATGTATGTATGTATGTATGTATAATTGTCATATAAAAAAATTTGAATTTCGCGGTCTTTTCGATCTATTATCAAATTTGTGATAAACGAATCAATCGTTCAATCGATTGTGTTCATCCATCATCGTTGGAATGCAAAATAATTCTTTCTTACTGGTAAATAAATAAAGATATAATGATAGTCAGATGAATCATAAAATGTAATAGAAATTGGCACGTTTGCATCTATTTTCAATCCATTTATACACACGTTTGTCTACTATCGCACGATATCTTAACTGTACTTGGAAAATAATATAAAGTATCGCGTGACGGTCGAATGTCATCAATTAACCAAACAAACATGATGTAGTATATATATATATATATACACAAATACTTAAGATAGCGAAATAGATGAACTATCGAAAAAAAAAAAATATATATATATATATATATACACATGTATCTATAACAACCAAACATACAATTACTATATCGTTACCCTATAACGAGTACACATACACACACACGTATGTATGTATGTACTAATATTTTACTATCTAAATAACAGTAATTTGAATATGGTAAACATACACATATAAATATTATCTTTGTACGTTATGACGCGATTGCTTAAAACAGGAAAAGAAAAAAAAACCGTAAGCTTTTCAAATTGCCCATGTGTATAATATATACAGTATAGCATAGGATATAGTACAGGAAGTACATAGCAGATACTATATACGTATAATGCTTTTTATAATGATACACATACTGTATGTATTACTATATTATACAATATATTATACAATATATATTGTGGCATTTCCCGTTCCGATAGATCAATCAATTTCTGTTACAATAATTGTATTATTAATTAGACTAAATGAAAGAAACATAGAAAAGATAATGTTGCCATTGATAGGACTACTGCAAAAACAATAATATCGTTTGTATAATAAATTCTTTTTCTCTCTTCCGTTCCTATCATCGGAATTTGTTTTTCTTTTTTTTTCCTTACGTTCTTTTTATTTTTTTTATTATCTCGTACAACGAGATATCGTTTTCCTTTTCTAGAAGCTATAGTATTATTTCGATTTATACGTTCCAATATGTCTGTTCTAGAACAATAACATAATTTTCGAACGGAGTAGACGTAACGTGTCAAAAAGAAATTGTTTAAAAGAAATATCAAGATTTTCATATTGATATTTAAATTTTTTGTAATGTTCATCTGATCTATTTCATCTATTTTATCTTCTATTTATTTGATCAGTATTTATTATTACGTAGGTATGGTAAGTATTTTGGTTACTATTCATAGTTAAAAATATCAGTACGTAATGTAAGTTGTCAGTAGAAATAATTAATTTTCAGGTTTAGGCGTCTGCGTTGCATTTGGATTTATTTTTAAAATACTGATAAATTATTATATTTACAAATTATTTTCATTAATATACCGACAATTTTTGTATTGATCTGTTTAAAAATGGGTTACTTATAATACGTACTGATTATCTTTATTATAAATACTATTGATGGTGTAATAATTAACGATTTAAAATACTAAACCAAAAAAGTGTAATAATTCTAACGCAATAAATAGCAGCCTTTTATTTATTGGCCCTATCGAAAGAGATAAACTAGTAATCATAATACATGACAATTGGTTATCTCTAATCGGTATCGTTCCAATCGAAACTTGAAAACGGAGTCTGAGCACTTGTTTATCGTTCTAATATAGATAACAAAAATAAAATACACTCGAACGAATATTTTTGAAGGATGAAAGAAAAAGAAACAAATAGAAGGAAAAAAACAAATAAAAAAAAATGCAAAACAAATAACATACGGAATGAAAGAAGCAAAAAAGACAAATATTACCGATCGATAAGAAACGTTAAAGATACGAAAAGGAAAAGAGAAATAATAAATAACAGAAATTTTCAGAATATTCGCATTTTTTTAACGTGAATCACAAAATAAATGAAATTGTATTCGATCATTAAACATACAAAATTAGACGGCGTTGAAAAAACGACGAATTATTAATATTACATTTTCTGGATAATCCAACAAAGAGAAAGAAAAATAAAAAAAAATAAACGAAGATCGTTAAAAATTTGTTTTCTTCGAGATTAATGCTTCGATCTTATCTTTATCGTTTATAACTACTATTATTATTTTGCGTTTTCTTCACACATCCAAAATTTAATCATATAAATATGGTGAATATTATCAAACGAGAGAGAGAGAGAGAGAGAGAGAGAGAGAGAAAAGAAAAATAAAGAGAGAAAACGATCGATCCATTTTCTCTTCCGGAATATTGGAAAGTTATGACTTCATAAAATAAGCATTTGTTCTCGACTGAGTGCTATCATTTTCGTACCAACTATTGTTACTATTATTATTGTTATTATTATTATTATTATTTATTTTGTTTTTTTACTTTAAGATTAAATTTTATTAATAAAATTAATCTTTCGTCATATTAGTTTACCAACATTTAAATAATACACAACTCTGTGAACTGATCATCACTTTAATTGCTATTTACGTTACGTGCATTTATAATAATAATAATAATAATAATAATAATAATAATAATAATAATAATAATAATAATAATAATTAATTACCACGTCATTAGTCCTATCTAAAATCAATAAAACGAGTTTTATTTATGAGGTTTCATATTAATGAATGATCAATCGTGCGAGATTTTAAACACATATACGATTAGGTGTGTGTGGGTGTGTGTGTATATATATATATATATTACTTCTAAAAATAATATCAAAAGAGTGTCATTTGCGTTAGTTTGGTCGGAGACGATCAAAATATGCCACAATCGACGAAAATTAGAAACTATTACGATCTAATATTATGCTGACCTTTCATTTTTGCGTCTTACCTTCGTTCTATCTCTCTTACTCATCGTCTACCCCCTCCCCCTCTCTCTCTGTTCGTACTACTCGTCATATCGTTTTCCTTTACTCGTTTACCGGGAAGGGGTCACGTGACTGGTCGTGCGTACTACCGTACCTTTTCATATAGTAATACACGTAATCTATTTCTGGATGGCCTGTTTACCGAAGGTACGTTGCGCTCGTGTTTGTCACCGGACTCTCTCATCATCGTACAATTGCATTTGCAATTGCCTAATTTCATTATTTGTACAGACGGACGCGGGCGCACGCACGCATACACACACCTTTCTGTTCGAGAATAAAATCCAAGTAGAAATCTTTTCTTTTTATCTAATGAAACGTATACCGATAGATTAGAAAATAAAGATACGTAATTCAAGAGCTATAAATTGTGTGTTGATAAGATTCGTTTTAACGTTTTATTGATTTACATATAATTTAACAAGAGAGTAACTCTTTCGTATCTTTATTATACAATATTATCTGATAGGACACTTGTTTCACACCTTTTTCCCCACTTTTTTGTTTCCTTTCTTTTTTTCTTTTCTTTTCTTTTTTTTTTTTTAAATACATCTATATGCTCAGTCTGTGACAAATATTCGAATTACATAACCGATCGGTAATGTACCCATCGTCATCACGCGTAAATAACTGCAAAACACCTATATTTTTTTCCTTATTGATTTTAACCAAGCGAAACAATAATAATCATTACTGTTATCGATTAATTGGCATTAAAAAATCTAAATATTCTTCTTATTATTTTTTGGCATGTATGATTTTGGCATTGCCGGAATTGTGTGGTAACATGTAACAAGTAATAGCTTTGCATGACATTTAATGAGTACTTTTAACATATTATAGACGAATGAAGATAACTAACGTTTTATATTCATTAACTTCAGAGGACATCGATAAAAATATTTCATATTTGATTTTTTCATGTATCAATCAAATGCAATTGTATAGAAACATAACGGAAAGTATTAATTACAAGCAATTCTAACCTAGAAATAGAATTGAAAGTTACATAAATATAATTTTTCTGATCTAATTTTTTCGTTGTAACAACAGTCATTGATTAAGGGAAAAAAAAAGAAAAAACAAGAAAATTATTTGACGAACAAAAATATGTAAAATGAAAAAAAAACAATAAGTGCAATAAAAAGGTATGCATGGACCGTTCGACGAGAGGACTCTGTTATATGCAAAGTGGAGACTGTTATGCGTTCTAAAAATAGATCTCTCTCTGAACGGAAAAACAAAATTGGTTGTCCTCGACATAACGTGTGTGCGTGTGCACATATATAATAATCTATTATTGCAACTTAATGGAACATTGTTCTTATCGTGATGCTAATTAAAACAGTTTTACAGGCAAGAAAGTTTTTCTATGTTCGGTTTCATACATACGTGAATATCATATTGTCATAAAGCAAACTCAAAAAATAAGAAATTGCGTGTAACTTAATTTCTACACGTTATTGTTTTCCGTACGTATCGATTTATAAATATGTAATAAGGATTCATTAAAATTTTAAATTTTGACCTTTTTTTTCCGGGTAAAAAAAGAGACCGATCATTATCTTTAGTCTTCCTCCTATGATAATATTTATAAGATCATATACGACGGTAATTTACCGACGGATAATATTCGAAATTTCACGATAATGAAAATCGCATAGAAAATCGATTCGAACTATGTATAATATATAATAGTTTCTACGTAGAAAGATCATGCACTCTAACCTAATGCTATTTTACAAAGATAGATATCGAAAAACCGGTTTTCCCGCTAATTCTCGTAGTAGAAGGCGCCACGAAAGTCTGATATTAAATGTGATATCTCACGGGGATAAATAACTTCTACTTTAATCTTTTTTTTTATTTTAGTTTTTTAATTTTTTTTTCTTTCTTTTTCTTTTTTTCTTTTTTCTTTTTCTTTTTCTTTAGAACGATCATCAAAAAGTCAACGTCTCCAACAACAACAACCACTTCAGGAATATTATCAACAAAGAAAACAAATTACGAAGAACTGTCATTTGTGTCGTGAAAACAAACGACGAAGTCTCGCTCTTTATATAAGGGAAAAATCACGACGAAGTTCTTGTAAAGAAATACACGAGGAACTTGAAGAAATCGAGGAAGAGGAAAATGAAACGATAAAGAATGGAAAAAAAGTTATAACTGATAAAACCCATGACAGTAACGTATCATTCATTGGAAATGATCAGAGGTTATGCGAAGAGGAAGAAGAAGAAGAAGAAAAGCTTGAAAATAAATGCATGACAAAAGAGTAAAATTCCCTGAGGTATTTGTGCCGTCCATTATTCATTGTGTGTTAAGATTTTCTTTTCAAATTAAGATTTTTTCTCTACATAAAAGGAGAGAGTGAGAGAGAGAGAGAGAGAGAGAGAGAGAGAGAGAGAGAGAGAGAAAGCTAATCCTATACGTAGATAAAAAAAAGCGTATTACTTTCTCATTGGAGAACTTTTTTTTCTCTTTATCTTATCGTAGATTTAAAATATAAGATTATATAACTTCATCATTTTCATATTATCTTATATTTGTGCATTGTCAAACTAGCTTATTCAGCTATGCACGCATACGCGCCACATATCCGCGCGGCGGACATACACACATTCGTTCACATAAATTATAGATATAATATTAGTTAACATAATCATGTTAAAATTCAATGCAAATATAGAAATAATCATTTTGTGCCAAGTTTAACTATTTCGTTAACATCAAAGCATTAGAAACGAAACTTGAAATTTTGTCCTAACTATAATATTTGATGTAGAATACTATTATAACAAGACTGAATGAGTAATGATCAGTACAAATATGTAAAGTTTCGTCCCTTTTTTTCGATGAATCATAACGAATACATTCATCTAATTATTATTCTCGACAATAATAACGAATTTAAAATAGCTTATAATTTTTTACAATCACTTCTATAATAATATCTTCGCGACCCGTTTGAAATATTTCATTAAATTTATATTTTTTTAAAGGAATTAGAAAAACATCCAAATTTTTTATGTATTCTCGAAGGATTTTATAAACATATTTGTAGTTCACGTTTTGTGGAAAAAGAAAAAAAAAAGAAAGAACAATATCTAACTTTTCGCATTTAACATCGTTATTACTATACAAAAAGTAACTTTTTTAACGACGTACACACACACATATATATATATATATTGTAATAAATATAAAAAAAATAATAATAAACAATAAATCGTTACCCAAAGATTGAAGCTTACTTCATTTGTACACAGATTAGTTAGAAATTTTTTTTTATAATTATTGAGTTTAAGGTTATGTTTATAACATTACACGTCCAACAAGGGCGAACGTGTCATATAACATTTGTTTCCATTTACAATCCTTTCGATATTCGAGATAATATTCGACGATGATCGATATATAATACCATGATGGTTTTCAGACTTTATAACAATATTGAAATATTATCGATATAACGATACTTATCGTTAAAAATATTGAAATATAATCTATCTATATATTAATAGATAATGGCAAATATATCCGGCTAAAGATAAAAAAAATAATTTTATTTCTTATCGTAACGATTGATATATGAAATCGTGTCTGCTGCTGCTCTGTTTTGTTGTTGTGTGTGTGTGCGCGCGCGCGCGCGCAAGCGCGCGTGCGTCGTATATATGCATATGCTTATGTGAGATCATCTGTGGACCCATTAAGGCAAGGCAACAAACGAGAAAGTGCGTAAAAGGTTCGAACGGACCTACGTGAGTCCGCTCACGTACCATCATCATTCGACTTGTCGTCAGTCGATGTTGACTAACGCTAAACTGACGTATACAATGCGTTGTTAATATCGTCAGCTTAACTTAAAGATATGTTATTAAGAAATATATGATAAATTCGATGAAGTAAATGAAATCAAAACCTTCTTTAACCCTTTATAACACAACTTTTTGTTTAAAAAAAGATTACGTAAAGTGAAAATTATAATATTATTTATACTAATATTAGTATAATATATAACAGATATAAGTTATATTTAACAAATAATGAAGAACTTCAGATAATATATTTCATTTATATATATATATATATATATATAAAATACAGATATATACATATATGCATATGTATATGACTACAATTACATGGCATTATAAAGGATTTTAAGATAATTGATGCGCGGTTGACATTCATTTTTCCATGAAAAGCGATAATGTAACTTTTTGTATAAATAAGAATTAGAAAATTTACTCACTTTTAGTAGCCACGTCAGAACAGATTCACGGTATGGAACAAAACCTCGTTTGCGATTGTTCGTACTTTCTGCAAGCGACGCGATCACCTTCCCCAAGGTAAGAAGAGATTTATTGATAGATACACCTTCCTGTTAACAAAAATAATGTAATAAATTCTAAACATTTGATCATTTTATACACATATATATATATATATACGCACACATACCCTTAATCTATTTCCACTTGCACAGGTTTGACTTAATCTTTCACTGCCTGCTAAGTCAACTAAATTTATTTTACTACGACGACTTGCATCAGTGGATGAACATTTCAAATCATTCAATTGCGTTTGAGTTAATATAATACTGAAAATACTATGTGATCGTGAACTTTTTTCATTCATACCAGTTGCTGCTGTTGCTCTTTGAGAATTACCTACTTTCAACCAAATCTAAAAGGAACATAAATACAAATTTCGAAGGATTATTAAGCTTTGATATACATACGTGTTTGACTAGAATTTTATATCTATTTGCTATAGAATTTCATTATACAAGTACCTGCAAGTCTTTATAATTTTTTATACAATGCTGACTTAAATCCACAATATAAGGTCCATAGACTGGATGCTCTCTAACTTTAAGAGCTGTCCTTTTATCTCCATTGCTAGCACTCGCTAGAAGATCATGTATCTTCTCATTGTAAATTTCAAAGTAACTTATCTCTACTGTTGTTTTAAAATTTTTATTACTGGGTATTTGTGTAAATATTTCTTGGCAAAATCGTGGTATGATACCAGCCTCTTTATCAACGCCCACAGAATTTTCTTGAGAAGATTCAATACCCATCATACTATAACTTTTACCAGATCCTGTTTGACCATATGCAAGCAGGCATACATTGTAACCTTCAAATGCATTTTGTACTAATGGCAGTACCATGGTATTAAAAACAACTTCTTGACTAGCATGTTTAGGCATTGACGAATCAGAGTAAGAAGCAAAACAATGATCGTATGTAAAACTATGTAGTGATGTTTCACAATCTACATTAATGCTTTGGCCGTCAATATTTATAACTGAAGCAATTTTTACCTCACTTAATTCTCTGCAATGATAATAACATCAACATTTTAATCACAAAATGATAAGAAATATATTATTTTCGTTGTCCTATGAAATTACTATACAAGGAAATATTATGAAGACAGAAAATAAACCATGAAAATTTAAATAAACTGACTTACTTTAAATTCAAAGGTCTCACACGTATACCCACTGTCAAATTACTATTTTCACCTTCAATAACTTCATCCATACCAATATCATTAAATTTAATACTAGGTGTTTCAAGTTGTACTTTACTAAAACAATCAGGAGTAGCTTGTGATAGATTTTGATCACTGCAATATCTTTTTGTAGGAGTCTTACAAGTAGATAATAAGTTCATTTTTGTATTACGTGGGGTTAAACATGTTCTATGTTGTTTTGGTGTACACAAATATCCAGAAATACCTTTATTGTCACATAATCTTGATAAAGATTCTGTCTTTAAAGGGGTTTTCACTATATTACCGGATATGAAAGAATCATTGTTTTGTAATGTATTTGCAGATCTGGAATCTTTATCATCGACATTGGACGATCTCTTCAATGGATCAAGAAATTGAGAAATCTCATTTCTAGTATACAACTTATGTTTCTTATATAACAATTGTTTCGTTTTATTTTGGTTTTTGATTGTAGGCGATTCAGTTAATGTATTACGGTGTGATGTTTTTGATCTATAAAATAGAATTTTTAAATACAATAGATAATAATATTGTCCTACAAATCTTTGGCATATGAATATTTAAAACAATCATAAAACTTATAAATTAAAAAATAATGCGAAGTAAATTAAAATTATATTCTTTATAAATGAAAATGATAACAACAATTGAGACTTACACTTCTTTTGCTGGAGACTTGTTTTCTTTGTCGAATTTTATTGGTGACATAGAAAATATTGCATCGCAAAACCCATGTGGACTAGATTTAGAGATATTGTGCGACATTTTAACAAGTTATGCAGAACTATTTTAAATAAAACCAATAATGAAGAAACTAAACCTAAAACATCACGAGGGTTCACCAACTAAACAAATTTACTGAATCCCGCTCTTCTGACAGTTGCGTTTAAACCTGTGACTATAACAAGAATGGAGGCAAACACTTTTCTAAACTCGCATTATAAATATTTTATAATATTTTGTTATTAATAAAAACGAGAAACAATAGTTCTCTGTATAACTAATAAATAATTAACAAACTTCCCTTAATAAATGATAACTAATAATGATAGAAAACATTACAATTATTATTTAAAATAAATAAATGAAAAGATTAAATTTCCCTATACACTAAACTTAAGTGCCCTCTAATGTCATTTTTCAGAAACTTTGCTAGCCAGGGCTGTATCGAACGAAATCTACCATCAACCTATAAAAAAAACAATTTTACGAAATGAACGTAACTTATTAATAAAACCTCATATAATTAAATATTCCTTATTGTTGAAATATTTGAATGTACATATTTTACAGCTAATCATGACTTATAAATTACTAATAATGCTTTCAAAATTACAGAGTATATTTTCAATTTGTTATTTTTCTTATATTCAAGAGAAATGATTGTAAATAATTTAATGTTATTTAAAACAGTGCCTTATTACTAACAATCATTATGATTAATCATTCCGATCAATCATGTCTTATAATAATTTATATTATACAGTACTATACGTGCTCCATATATTATTTAAATAAATATAAAATAATTGTAAGTATAAATCATTTAAATTACCTTGTTTGAAAGAAGAAAGCTGCCATGTTTACACGTCGAATCTGATAGAAGACTAACTCGTCGATTACTATTAAAATCTCCCGGGCGCTTGTTATTGTTTACATCACTGGTTACAGCAACGACTGCGAGTTTGAACTATAAATCTACATATATAACACGAGATTTCAAATAAAGGTTATTTCAATATTTCGAAACCTGTATATTACTTATTTTTTTTTTTTAGATTAAATTTCGATTAATATTAAAAAAAAATAGACACATGTATTGTATAATATAGGAAAGAAATAATCAAATAAATCAAGAAATAATCAAAAAAATCATCGGAAACGTTTATCTAATCTTTAAAAGAAGAAAAAGAAGAAGAAGAAGAAGAAGAAATTGAAGTGACATTTACGCGGGAAAGTAATAAATTTAAATATGACGAGAGAAAAAAAAAGAATTTGACCTACATATTCGGACATTACCGACCTAAATAAATTCTCAGAAGAAGAGGAATTGGCCTGCTGACCCATACAATTTCTTGGAAAATTCCAGCTCTCGATAGCAAATTAAAACGATAAAAAAAAAGTCGTACGTTTGCTTTAATACAATCGTTATTCATGTGCACGCAAGCACTTGCACGTTATACATAATCGTGCTTAGCGAAGAGGGCTTTTAAATCAAGGAATTTTGTTAAACTTATATTACTAACAATACAATTTACATTTAAAAATACAAAAATAAAGAAGAAGTTTGTTATAGGGAAGTGACCACGTACAATACTCGCACTAGATCTTCGAAAGTTGCAAAAGTTACAAAGATCGTAACACGCGAGAAACTTAAAATAATTGCAATATTTAATTCGAATACTTAAAAATTTTGATCTCGAGTTATTCAGCCTTGTGCAACATAAACACAAACGGTCCTTTTCTAAACTTTGACAAATAACGAGTTAGTTTTCTTTTACATTCCAACGCATGAACATCGATACTTTCTCTTTCTAAACACGAGAACTTATAAATTAATATTTTCGATAATTTGTCAATTATTTAAACAATCTCTAATATATACGAAGTATAATAATTTAATATTTAAACAATAGTACATTCGCATAATCATTAAAAAGAGGAAAACTCTCGAGAAACTTAGAATAATTTAAAATTAAAACTCCAATACTTAAATATTTTATCTCGGGGTTGTTGCCCTTGTGTAATATACTGTACTGTTACTGGATCAGTCTTCCATTGAATTCGAACGAATAATCATCGAAACTCTCTCAGGATGTCTTTCTTGCACGCATTCACGAAGAGTTAAAGAAAGTGTATTTCTATATCACACATCTCTTGAATAATTTATACAATTTATTATTATAACAGTGGTACTTATTATTTTGTTTGTATGTTTCTGTTTCAGATCTTCATTGCAGTCGTGCGCGTAGCGATGAAGTAATCGATGTTTGTATTGCTAAATTAAAAATATCGCGAAGTATTATAGAAGCAGTGTTTGTTCGTACGCGTTTCGCGATTTAAACTACAAGTGTTTTGCATCGACTGTGTGCAATGCAGTCGTTAGAGTCAGTGTTTGTTCGCAAAGCTTAATGCTTTTTTAAGAGTCGCACAGACTGTGTGTATAAAAGACAATAGAATTTCGCGAAGTAAATTCAGTGACCGTCCGTTAACAAATAATTATCGCGAATTAGAGTCAGTACATAATCGAAGAGGATTTCGACCAATTTCGTTGACGACATACCTCATTTTCAACTACCTACGATGAATCATCCGCCCTCAATTTCGACCTAAATCGCGGACGAGTGTTTTGGAGCCGTCGCAGAACTTCTTAAGTAGTGAGAGAATTTTTAAATCCCTCCGATCGCTCGATCATGTCGAGGACGAAAGGTCCGAATCGGCACAAGCGATTGGTTGTAATTAATTAGTAGTAGAAGAGCATTGAGTGACCACGAAATAATTTCTTTGAATACTTACTCGTGAATGGTTTCTTATTTTTTGGATTTATTTATTAGATCAGGATAGGGTCTTCTTGTTCAAACGCGTATATATAATTATTTCAAATTTTGAATATTTCAAAATTCATTTTTAAATATTTTACTCGCGCGGTAATATAAAAGAATCGATATTCATGAGTTCTAATAAATAATGAACAAGAAGACATTTGTGATGGATAGTCTCTAGATTATAAACGATACTGTGCATAATTTTTTTATAACAATTAAAACAATCGTTTGTAAGAAGGAACGTCCAAGGGTTTCTATTATATTTTTATATAACCATTAATCAAATATTTAATCGATATGTATTGATAAATGAGAAGTCTCGATAGAGTTATTACTTCTCAATAAAAAAAAGTCGAGTAGAATCATTGATAAAAGACAAAGAGACTTTGTAGAATCACAGTTCGTAGGACCTAGAATAAAATAATTATTTTTTAGTACAGAAGTTTCAGCGATTAATATACTAAGTCTCGTTTCTCTTCCTATGCTTTCTCGATTTTTCTTTTCAGGGTTGCGTTAGAGTTGCGTTATACTTATCAGTTTTCTTCCACGTTTTAGAATAAAGGACGATTCTAATTTGTTGGTATTAATGATAGTTATAGATTGATCTATAGCAGTGGTTAGGGCACGAAGCAAAGAAAAGGCTATATGCCGAAGAGGCCCCCACAAACAGTGGCTCAAGGGGGCAACTATTAGGCTATTGAGTTATTTTCGAGTTATTTTTCTCAAGGGGGCAACTATTAGGCTATTGAGTTATTTATCAGAAACTTTCGAGAATGAAGAAGAATGAACTTTCATTCGAGTGGAGCGATATTCATTATTTTCACCTCTCGTTCTAAACTCTACCATTGTCACATGCGCGCACGTTTCGTCTTCCTTCTCTTCTGTTTCTCTTCTTCTTTTAATGTTTTTCTGTTCCCAGGTAGACGAACCATCATCGTCACTGGACGAACCATAATCGCGGGACGAACCCCCTTCTCAATCAATTTTTTTCCTCTTTCTCTTCTTCTTTTATCTTTCTTTAACTAACCATCTTCTATTTAATAGTGAATTTTTCTTCTCTCACTATTCTTTCCTGTCTCCTCTTTCCCCCTTTTTTCAGGCTGGACCATCGAGTATAGTCCATCGGTATCGTGGAACACGTATAATTAGATTAGAGTCACCGTTTTTCTAATACTCGCGTGAGTGTCCGGGCGCAATTAAAAATCCTACCGGGGATTACGTTTTGTTTGTTCGAAAATTCGATTATCTCGCAACCGCAAATTTTAGAGTAGAGTCACCGTTAGCCCGTGGGTCTCCAAATGCAGCAACCATCACGTGATGAGATCTGGGTCGGTAGTACTTGCGACATATTAAATGTTAATTGTAAATAATGTAACGTAAGTACTACCGAGCGAATGGCTGGATATTTTAAAACTTTTCCAAAGTCTTTTCTGTCTAATTCTTTCGATACTTTAAAATATTTACATTTTATATCGTTAATAATACTTCAATAGATAAATGATTAAATATAGTAGAATTCTAAAATAGATTCTTAGAGAAAGGCAGAAAAAATTTTTCTATCTTATTTATGCTCGCTAATTTTCCTATTCATTTTTACCTGATCTTATTAATTATTATTTATAAGTCACAGATGGGACCCATAGGATGGAACAATGGGTGTGGGCCTTTTGACGGGCTGCTGTTTCGGCGTCGTGTAGAGCGCTCTGATGGGCTCCTGGGAAAGGAGCTTGGGTGTGTGCCTTTGGTATGGAGTTTTGGGCGAGTATCATTCTTTCGGTAGGAAAAAATCGAGCTCGATTTTTGTCAGGTGGAGTAATGATTTTCAATATGTCCATCTCTTGTCCTGCGTTTCATCGTTGTCACGTGCGCGCACGTACCGTCTTTCTTTTCTTTTCTTTTTCCTGCTCCATTTTCTATCTTATATTTCTTCTCTTACTAAGTGCCATTCAGCCATTGATACGATAGCTCCCACCTTGGCTCGGAGAGTTGGTCCGCGACGGGATTTTTGTCTGTTTTTATACCAGCCTGATTCCTAATAACTCCCGTTGACCAGAATCTTCCACCGTCCATAAGACCGCTTTATTCTCTGACCCTTCCTCTATCCGCCACCCGAGGATGTGTCCGGTCGAGTCTCAGCCGCTTCCACGCACCTTTCAACGAGATTTGGGGAACGGGACCACATTGAGGTTACTGCGTATGGAGATTCATTTATAAATTTATAAAAATCCAAGAGTATTATTAACACATTGCGTTTGGTGCGTCGCGCGTTCAACTCGCTCTCAAAGCCCGCATATCTTCGACACTTCAGAAGCATGCTTGATCATTTCTACACGTTAGGAATGTCAACAATCAGTTATTTCGCTAAACATTTGTTTTAAGAACGCGAGAGGCTTCGTTAACCCTGGTAAAGTAACAAAAACATTTGTTTCTGGTTGCTTAAGTCCCCGAATCAGTCAACAAAAAATGAAAACGAGATATCTCGTGACCCGTTCGTAACGTTCAATTTGCTAAACATGAGATACCTCGTGAGCCGTACGCAAGTGTTAATACAGAATAAAATTAACTAAATTTATAAATAAATGTGTATATGTATATAACGTGCAAATGTTATCTGCGTATTCGACATATAAATGCTATATGTATTAAAGTCAAACATGATATAAAATAAGATTAATAATCATTAAATGATTCATAAATCAAGTTTATAAAACATTCTATATAATATAAATAAGAAAATAGACGAACAGGAATTAATAAAGCGACAACAGGCCCGAACACGTCTGGAAAGCTTGCCTCGTGCGCAAACGACGACTGTGTAACACACATTAGTAAGAACGAACGGGAAGCTTGTGCGAAGGTTCCCGATCTCCCTTTAATTGTTTACATCTGCTTTTGCCGATATGGACTTGCGTCTTAAATTCTCAGAATTATATATATATATATATATATATATATATATATATATATATATATACACAATCATATACATAGCGATACCTGTTTGTTTTTATATTTGCCACAGACTGGAAATTCGTAAACATTATTATTGGGGAAACTTTCAAGCTATTATCTTTATCTTATTATCTCTCTCTCTCTCTCTCTCTCTCTCTCTCTCTCTCTCTCTCTCTCTCTCCCTCTCTCTCTCCCTCTCTCTCTCTTTTCCTCTCTATTAAAGGTAAGCCGTATTTATTTAAAAACATATAGACTTACGTGTGTTACTGGATGATTGCATTTCAAATATTATTTTTAGCGTACTACGTAGTTTTTTTATAGTTTGTTCGCTACTCGAAAAGCTGAAAAATTTTCGATTGATATTAATAGAGTAGAAAATTAATTGTATGCGAATAAATATGCGTGCAGGAGTTACAGATATTTGTATTTGTCCGTAAGAAAAATATCTACATATATATATATGTATATATGAAAATCGTATATATGACGAAATACAATCGAACACGACTAATTGACGAAGAACTATTAATTAGAGCATCATTAAAAGACGAGAAAAGTATCAATATCGCGAGAATAAAGCTGGAAAATCTGAGAAATAAATATGACGTCATAAGCTACCAAAGGAGAAGCCAAAACGCCGATTTTATTTTCGCGAATATCTTTTAAACGAAACGATGCTATGACTTGCTAACATACATGCGTGGAAATTGCATTTTGGGAAATCGATTGATATATTAAGTAAAAATGTACTTTCAACAATAATATACTAATAACCTGTAATTAACAAGACAACGAAGGTCTGCTGTAACCGAACAACGAAACAATTACAAATGACGGAATCACCAATAGCAAGAAGATTAAATGGATCTATGCGTATGCGCAGTACGTCACTTGTGTAACGGCTTCCCCACCCCACGAAACATGTCATTTTTCGATCTATTATACGAAAATATGGAAACATTAAAAATATGATATAGGAATCTAAAAACTATCTAAACGGATACTATGTTAGCCCAAACTAACAAAGTTAATCATTAAAATTCGATAGCTATTGAAATATAACAAAAACACGAGAAAAACTTTTAAATAATTTATATTTTCGATAATTTTATAAATATTTAAACGATGTATAATGAATACGAGATATAATAGAGCAATATTTAAACGATAGTATATTCACATTAATATTACATTGCTCGTAAACACACAAAATAATTTTAACTTAATATTAAATTCATATTCATTTTGATTTCGAAGGTGTTGGCTGTACGAAATATCGTTAAAAACAATCGATAGATTGACTTTAATGATTATCGAAATAGTTTTATTTTGCCTTTCGAAGAGTAATCATTACAATTCTCTCTTTTCATCTAGTTAAATTTAAATAAATCACAATTTCTATAATTTTAGAATTATTAAAACAATTTGGAACATACGCGGATTATTACTGATTAATATTTAAACAATAGCATATTCATTTAAACATTACGTGGCTCCGAACACGCGTTAAATATAAAAAAAAAAACAGAACAATGAACGATATATATAAAGTATAATCAATTAATATTTATACAATAGAACATACTTAGTAACGTTATAAAGATTATATACATGTACGTATACGTAACGTAAAATACGTAAAAAGGAGACTACTATCAAAAAAGATATAAATATGAGAGACTAAAATGTGTGAGTATACAGCCTACTAAACTATTATACTTAGTTTAATCTAAACGAAACCGATTGTTATTTACGCGCGAGAGGGGTATACCAACAAACTTACACACCGATACGAACATATGATGGGAACAGCGTTTCCAATTTGCGTTTGTAGTTCATATTTTGTCATACCTGTCGCTGACATCATACACACTTCAAGCGAAAGATAGTGAACAGCCTTAATACAAGTGCTGGCGACTAGCGACCACCGTTGTAATTAAACTGACAAAGGAAAACTCGATCGAATGAGAAGAAACTGTACGTCATTTATGGCCGCTAATGTAACCTCTACTTTATAGCTTCCACAATATCTGTTTATTGATATATGACAATATGTCATGTTTCAAAAACCATAATATATTATAGCGTATTATAATCCCACTGTAAACAAAGTTTTGATATATGTCTATAGATTATTTATTTGAAGTTAAATAGTTTGAGAATTTGAGTGCGTTTAAACAGTTTGTAAAGTGTCATTTATACAACAACGTGATGTCACGAACAGGAACAAAACTTGAAGCGAAAAAAGTTGTAAGTATATGTTATTGGACATTAGCTTTTTATTTATTAAATAATATATATATATATATATTTGGAATTCTTGAAATTAATATTTTCATTCAACATTGCGTTAGATAAATTTATAGAAACATGAAGTTAATGAAAATTCTTTTCTTTTTCGTATGATATCTTCCTTTACGACTGTAACATTGTGAGAACTTTCTTATTTTTGTATTCCACAGAACTCTGAATTATTCACATTAACTTATGGAGCTCTCGTTGCCCAATTACTCAAAGATTATGAGAATGTAGAAGAAGTTAATAAACAATTAGATAGAATGGGATATAATATGGGAATTCGCTTGATAGAAGATTTTCTAGCACGTACTGGATCTGGACGGTGTTACGATTTCAGAGATACAGCTGAAAAAATTCAGACTGGATTTAAAATGTATCTTGGAATAACACCAACGATTACAAATTGGAGTGCTGCTGGAGATGAATTTTCTTTATACTTTGAAGCAAATCCGTTAACTGAATTCGTAGAATTACCAGATCATTGTTTAAATCTAAAATATTGTAATATATTAACAGGTATATTAAGAGGTGCTTGTGAAATGGTACAAATGGAGGTTGCATGTTGGTTTGTTCAAGATCAGTTGAAAAATGATAGCATAACTGAATTACGTGTTAAATTTATTAAAAGGTTAGAGGACGCAATACCTGCTGGTGAAGACTAAATCCGTATTAAAATTATTATAATATTATTATGAATAAACTTTATATCAAAATATTTTGTTATTGAATATCATTATGATTATATGTTGATACATTAATCAAAATATATATATTTATGTGTATGTGTATAAACAAATTTAAAGCCATTAATACATAAAATATAAGTAAAATTAAAATGCAAATATTTACAGTGCAAAGACCTTAATGTTCATTTGTGTTTATAGTAAACTTTATGTCAGCCTTGTGAGCTATCTAATAAAAAATAAAAATTAAACAAATCATATATATATATAACAGGAAGTCATGTTTATCAGATTGGCGACATAACCTTAAAAATTAATATTTCATACAAGCTACAGTTGATCAATTGATAGGTTTTTTAACCTATAATATTAGTGATAGACTTATAAATGTACGAAATATCTTTTTAATTAATAATTCTTTAAAATGATCGAAGTGAAGTGTAGACATTGCCGTAAAAATCTTTTTCAAAATGAAAGTTTTACATTTCTTACATCCCACAATGAAGATAAAAGTAATATTGAATATGCAGGATGTGGTGACAATTTTATTGAACATTTTTTATATATGTCCACAGAAAATTTGCCAACATGGATACAAGAAATAATAGATCAAGTAAAATCAATTTTTCTTACATATTTTCATATAAATCATCATAAAGAACAGCGATTAACAATAGCGTATCTGTATATATATGCTATTTATAAGATTAATAAAGTGTATATATATCTTTGTAGACATCCTGGACAAAAGGAAGATTAAATTGCCCATTTTGCAATAATCGATTAGGATCATTTAATTTGATAATAGATACAAAATGTAATTGTGGTACATGCATAGTACCTCCTATTAGACTGATTCAAAGCAAATTAGATATATTAAATTAAACTAATATAAAGCATTATGTGCATTGATTAACAAATATAATAAGATGAATTTGGAAATATCTAAGTAAAAAGTTTTTAAAATGAAAGAATGGTAACAAAGAAAGGTGACATTTCAATTTAGAATTGCGACGTATGAGAATGAAATATTTTTATTGTATTATTTGAACTATAATGTTTTTGCTGTTATCTTTTGAAAAATATATGTTTACATCATAGTGAGCAGAATGCATGTAAAAATAGAAAATAAGTTTATTATCATCATTGTATTCTTTAAATTATTAAATTATTATCTATAATTCCTTATAATATTTATATTTCTGTATCTTATTATCATCATGCATTTTAAATAATTATATTTTCAACATATTTTCTCTTTCTTATTTTGGTATATTCTGAATAATTTAAGTATTTGCATTAATTACAGATGTTATAACATAATAGGACATTTTCTTAACTATTCTAATCTTTGTTATTGTAGTTATTATTTAATCATTACATCAAGTGAAGTGATGCATTGCAATTCCCAAGCTAACTAAAATAGGAAGATTGTAATAATATCAGTATTCTGTTATCATAGTGTTCCAAAGTTGTATATAACAGAAATTATATACTTGCATTTGCAAGTGTATACGTTTTATAGATACATGTATATATATATATAATATATATATATACACACACACACACAACACTTATCAGCTACACCGTACATAATGAATAAATGTATATAACATCTTTGCAGTCCTTAAAATTATAAATTGCTATTAATGTTATAACTAAAATATTTCTATATGAAAGTGTTACAAATATTATTTTTATATTTTTATCTTATAAATCAACAAAAATGTAAATATGATTCTAAGTAATTTTATGAAAGAGATTACATAATCAAAGGACATTAGAGAGTTCTAGATATTTTCTTTTTTTTCCAAGAATTACTAAATAACCTTTTAAAAATCTGTTCCATTATATTTATATTTAGCAAAACAAAATAATTCAATTTTTCTTTAGAATATATTAATTTAACAAAAAATCATAACAAAATATATAAGTATTCTGTTGTCTCTTAAAGCATGTTATTAACAACCATAATGAAATTTAATAATTTTGTATTATTATTCTGCTTTTTGCTTAACTAAATTGTAATTTTTGGATAAATAACAGTTTTGCGATTTATAATTTGTCACATAACAATTTCATTACAGTAAAGTACTGACATTTTTTAATGATCATACATAAACAATTGAAAACTGCCTAAAAAGGATGAAAATATTCTTGAAAATGTTTCAGTGGCAAAAATAACAATTTTTATAGTTTTATATAGAATGTAAAAAAGTATGTTATTGAAAATAAATGAAAATAAAAACAATTATTTGTACATAAATCATAACTCAATAAATGCAAATTGTGATGTAATAAGTAACTTACAAGAATTATTATAATTTGTGCTGCTTAGATTAACGAAAGATTTAAATCAATAATTTTTCACATAAATTTTCTATACATTTATAAAATTTAACATAGCTTTACATAGGATAATAGAATTATAACAAATTTAACATAAGAACATAAAATACTACCAATATATTTGTGTTTGACTCTTGGCAGTATTTTTTTTTAGTTATATTTAACATTATCAAGTAAAATTCAAATTTATATGTAATGCAACATCAAATTAATTAATTTTCAATATTTAAACAATATCGTATATAAATAACTGTATAGAGATCAATGCTAATAATGTAGGAAAATTCTAATAATATAAGGAGGAAGACTAATATTATAGCACAAGAAATGATTTTACAATAGATATCATTTTACTATATCATGAAAAATCATTGTAACTACCAATAGCTCCTATTGAAGCTATATAATATATTGTCTTTGTTTCGCTGTAAAGGTTTGTAAATGATAGTGTGCCTTTTGATGAGAAATCCAATATTTCATATAATGTCAATTGCTGCTCGCCTGTTGGTACACATTACAATGTATGTAACAAGATGTAGTATTTATTTACATACTTTAAGAGAATAACAACAGAATTATTGTATAATGTGTACAAGTATATATCAAAGGCACATATGGTCCATACTAAGAATTCAAAGTATTTGGTCGGACAAAGCTGATTGACTTATAGTCTTTAAAGTTACTTATAACCGAATATGAAAAAAATAATCTAATGATGTCCTTCATATGTAATTAATATCGATAATTTTTATCAGATGAGATGGATTAAGTGTTAAAAAAACGCGAAAGACTCAATGGAGATACTAATTTTAGAATAACTTATGTCAAATAAAGAAATGTTTTGTACACATTGATACCTAGAGTGCTCTTTTCAGCAAGGTCTTTAATAACATCTGCTGAATTGTAAAATATTATACATGAATAAGATTTAGATGCTACAATTGGAACATTTCATCCTGTTGCTGTTGAAGTCTTTGTAATGACGTTTTTACTTTTCTTCCCTGGGTCATAACTACAGCAGTTGGAAAATTTTGCATATCACTAGAGGATGACAGCCTTAATTCTGATGAATGGGCTGATGTATGTGTATTTGAAGGAAATGAATCTTTAAACTTATTAGATGTTCTTCGTTGTTGCACATAAGTATCGTTACCTTCATTACAGAATCTAAAACATAAGAAACATTTAGATATACATTTAAGATACAAATATATATTTCAATGGTAAAAATAGTTCAAAGTATTTCAATGGTAAAAATCAACTTTTATATTACTATCATGTCAACTTACTCACTACTCCCTTGAGTACGTTTAATTTCTTTTTTAACATTAGCTATACAAGTATCCATTTTTGCTAAAAAATCATCAGCTGAATTTTCATCATCTAATGGTGATATTACGGATGGACTAGATACCTGTAAATTAGTATAATTTTAGTTAAATTATACACAAGTCAGAAACAATAGATTCTATTTTTCTAATAACAATGACATTTTAAATATTATATCTATACACACACACACAGGTATACTTTTATTAAATCATAATTATTACTTACAAAAATTTACTTACATTTTGAGTAGAATTACACTCTGAATCATTATACACGGCACATTCAACAGACGAAGCTAATGGGCTGTCTGTGCTAACAGGTATAAGGAGATATTCTCGTAAAAATAAACTATCTGATGCCCACAATCGATTAACTCTTCTTATTTGTTCTGTCTATAATAGAAGTATTAAAGAATTAAATGAATTCGTATTCACAACAATATTAATCAACATAAATCTTTGAAATACATACTGTAACGCCATACTTTAACGCAATTCCTTGAAGTGTATCCGTAGACACAACAATATGCTTTATTAAGCTCTCCGCTTTTGTCATATGTTTAGCCGTACTTCCATACTTTCTTAATGTTTTCCCTGTATCAGTAATGCACCTCCGTTCCTCCATTTCTCTAGAGCCATTCCATTCCATTGTAAACTCATCGAGTGAATGTATTAAACAATGAAGCAGACATAGTACTTCTTAGTATACTTGTAGGCAGGAAAATTTAGGTCAGGTATCATAATGGCATAACCTATCTGGGTCATTGGCAAATACATAGAGCATCTGTTTAAAACATTACATGAAATAAATAATCATTAACAATACTTGAATATAAGGTGATATTTCATTTCTGAATACTACTTAAGATAATCATAAATTGTTCTAAATTTTTATACGTACTTGTACAACAAGCGAATGGATACAAAAGCAAATTTTATTATTGTATTCTTGATTGCACGTGATTTGTCATGAGAATATGTACTCAGTATACCTCACTCGAACAAATATTACGACACATTCACTTTACACTGCACGTCTATTTAGTTAGTTTCACTTTCTTTCTTCGCTAAATTTTAGTCAATGGAATCAAGTAACATGCGCAGGGGTCACTAATCGTGACCTTTTTATTTTTGATTAGCTTCTACGAATTAAATTACTTCTACATAGATTCAATACACTGACAAATAGTTATCTATTATTTTCAGACGATTCACAGTTTTGAAGTTTTACGAAAGTCACGACGATTTCTACTTTATCTGTAGAGTTATACGTGTTATACGTCTAAGAAGTAACGTATTTAGCCAATCGTAGACGAAGATCATTTTCAATTATAACCAAAGGTATAGATAGATATATATATTCTTTTCAATATTTATATATCTCTTGAAATTATTATTCTTTCTTGAAGTTTTCAGATGTCTTTCGAATGTTCTTTTTTATTTATGCATTTTTAAAATATTAAAGGCCACTTTGACTAAGTTCGATTAACTTTTTTTTAATCAACAATTAACTCGACCAGCAGTGTGGCTAACAGTAAAATTAAGTTATATGTCGTTTTTAACCTATATTTTCGTGATATCTATACCATTTAAAGTTTTCTACATGGTATGGAAATGCATACATGTATTCTTTTAACTTATTTTAATTAATATTCTATTTGTTCCATACTATGAATACAATTTTTAAATGTTTATTGATATCATGAAAATATAGGTTAAGAACGACATACAGTTACAAATTTTACCGTTTGCTATACTGCTGATCGTGTTATCACACACACATCACACACACCACAAAATATGTATCGATTAAATCGCAAATCAAGTTCGAAGTTGAACGAATGTGTGAATGAAGCTTAATATTCAGTTTGAAATGAACTTTGATTTCTACAAGATTGTAAGATAAATAGAATTCGTTAATTGTAACATAAGAAAAGTATAATAATATAGACAAAAGAGGGAGCAAAATCTGATGGAATAAGTTATGATAAAAACATATTTGCCGGGCTTTTTTGTCTCCTTCTTCTACTTCGTTTTCAACACTTTGTTTTCCTACTTGGTTGCTATTGTGTTTCCTTATGTCAATTTCTATTCGATGACGCCACGTTAAAGAAAAGATATGAACGTTCTAAGTATCCGCGTGTACGAATGTTAAGATTAAATTTCACTGTAAAACCAAGTAAATTGTATTTTATAGAAATCGAGCTGAGTTGGCATAACAATGATGGCGACGATTGATAGACAGCAACAACTATCGGAAAGGAAAAAGTGGATTTATAGAATATTAACTGTGGTGTTTTTATTACTTGTGTTTTTAAATTTACCGGCTATATGTCAAACACATGGATACGATGAATCACCCGGTTTTAAATATTCGAAGGAAGCCAATGAAGAATATTTGCAAAATCAGCACTCTGTGAAACATGATCACCATAAACATCAATCCAAGCAAGATCATGTGCATACGTATGAACAACGGCAGGATGATAAATATCATCAAGAATCATCTCTTCCTACTAATGAATATAATAACATAACGTTAAAAGCTATGGGTTCTACTTTGCTCATTTCTATAGCTCCTTTTTTTATATTACTTTTTGTACCGTTAGATAACACTAAGGAACGTGAACCATTATTAAAAATACTTTTGAGCTTTGCATCAGGCGGTTTGCTCGGAGATGCTTTCCTTCATCTTATTCCTCATGCATTAGTTCCTCATTCACATGAATCTTCGCATTCTCATTCTCATGATCATTCTCATAATCATAAACATGAAGAATCTGGTCACAAACATGAAGAATCTGATCACAAACATGATATGTCTGTCGGTTTGTGTGTTTTATTAGGCATTATTGTCTTTTTAATTGTTGAGAAAGCTGTACGTATGATAAAAGGTAATCATGGACATTCTCATACTCTCAATGTCATTGAAAAAGAATCTAATAAGACAAAAGCTGTTTCTACGACAAAGAAGACTAAGGACAAGTTACTTGTTAACGATAAATCTGCATCTGTTAAAAAGGATTCAGAACCCATGAATGATATAAAAATTGCAGGCTACCTCAATTTAGTTGCAGATTTTTTGCATAATTTTACTGATGGCCTAGCTATAGGGGCCAGCTATTTAGCAGGGAACACTATTGGCTATGTAACAACGTTTACTATTTTATTACATGAAGTACCTCATGAAATAGGTGACTTTGCCATTTTGGTACAAAGTGGTTGTAGTAAGAAAAAGGTATACATATATGAAAACTATTTCTTATGTATATATATTAATAAGAACTTTTATTATAGGCTATGTTACTGCAGTTGACTACTGCAGTAGGTGCTTTGTTAGGGACTTATGTGTCCTTATTAGTAGAAGGAATGGGTAAATTATCAAATCTTGCTCTCAAAGAAAATAATCCATATTAATGAGATGTATCATTTATGATATTAATAATAATTACATTTTAGGAGATCTTGCGACAATGTGGATTCTTCCATTCACAGCTGGAGGATTTATCTATATTGCTACTGTCTCTGTGATACCAGAATTATTAATTGACACTAAGTTTTGGCAATCAGTTAAAGAAATTATTGCGCTTCTATTTGGAGTATATATGATGGTACTTATAACAGAATATGAATAGAGATATATTTTACACAATGTGGCCTTTTTAATAATACATTTCTTCATTATTATTGTTATTATATATTTTGTAATAATCCATAAGTTAACAAATACGTTCTATTTAACGTGACATAAAATTTTGTGATCATGGAATTTATGATTTATTAGCAATAATGGCGATTCTATAAATCTAATTTTATAAAAAATGTAATGTATCAAGTTATACATTATGCATTCTATTATCCTGACTAATCAATAAGTTTTAGTAAAATTATGATATTTATAAATCATCATATAAAAATAAGAAATTTTTATATAGTACCTTAATAATATCTAATAGGTCCCATATTTTTTTAATATAATTGTACTTAATATATATAAGGCTTAATTTTGTGGTAAGTTTATTTTTAGATAAAGTTCAATCTGTTTATTACCTTCAGAGATGAAAGAAAAAAAATGAAATCCGGCTGTATTCTAAATTTAATGTTATCCTTTTTGTCAATTATTACTTTTCTTTAATTCCTTTTCTTTCATAAGTCTTTTATATTCCATTTGTTTTTCCATTTGTTTTCTCTTTCTCTCTTGACGCATTATTTCTTCTATGGATGCTATAATAATTACATTATATATGATGAAAAAAAACAAATAAAAACCTTATGGTTTATCATATTATTAATATTATACAAGAGAAGTAATATCATTTATTTTATCTTTATTCTTACATTTTTTATTGTTCATATCCTCCTGATCTGGAAAAGTATTTGGTTTTGAAGTTAACTGATTTTGCATACAATTTACATCATTACTCGAAGGTAAATTATCGATGTTTGACTTGGAAACTTCTGATACTTGGCACAATGGATTATTTGTATTTTCAAGTACCACCTCTATATAAATTTGATTCAATATAATATATTATCCTAAAATAGAAGGGTAGATAAATGATTAATTACCTTCTTCCTCTGTTGTTTCATTTATATCAAGGCTTATTGAAGGAGACAACTTGTTTTTAGGAAGAGTAAGAGAATTAGAAAGTTCCTTTGCAAGTTGGTCAGCTACTGTCTTCATTTTACCACCAAAACTACATAAGACTTTGACTAATGCATTGTTGTAAGAAGCCTAAAAATATAATACAAGCAGTATGAAATGTATTATATTTATATATGTACATATAACTTCTACTTACAAGTCTAGCACAATGTATAGTTTCACCTTTTACTGATCCTTCCTTAACACTATATCCCATATCTTCATGAAAAATTCCTGAATGTAATTGTACTTTTATAAATGTACAACATCCAACAACATAAATATCCCAGACAGAGTCAACAAAATCTAGAAGTAATATAGAATTAACATTTAAATCTTGTTCTTCTATTTAATATATTTCATTGAAAACAAGAATTGTAGACATATTATCCCAATAAGTACCTAATGTTTGATTAGTAACAGAATAACTCCACTTTTCGTTTCCAAATATTTGATTTGCCAATGACAACAATGCATTGTTTACACGTGTTATTTTCTTTTGTTGTACAGCTAATGGTAAACTTTCTTTCGTTTGGTGTTGTATGGTTTTATGATTTTGTTTTGTATTTGGCTGAAAATAGAGCACAATTTCGAATATATTAGTTTCTTCAATATTAATTCAACACTCAATGACGTATCAATATTTAATAATAAACATACAATAACCACTTACAATTTTAATGCATGATGGATAATCATTGTTATTTGTTGACATTTCCTGGCAATAATTTCTCTTGTTATGAAATGATATTTAATACCAAAATTCAAAGATCTTTCTTTGCTTAGACGGTAAGGAAGAAAAAGTTGTATCTAGCGCTCCTAGCAGCAGTGAATAGAATTGACATTTGTATGATTTGTCATGGAAAGTTAGGTTAGAATTTCTTAGATTTTTACAGTGTTCACGATTTTGTCTATACTTTCAAATTCAATTTATTAACGTGACATTTAATATAAAGTCAATATGTTTGGAAACAAAAAACATAACTTACCACCTAGACCTAATTTTCCGAATCCTGAGCATATATTAGAAGATCTTTTTAACGCATCGGCAGATGATGTTGCACTTAAAGTAGTAAATGAAGGTATTACTAAAAAAAACTTGATAAAATTTTTTTGAATTTAATAAGTATTGAGATAAAAATAATTTCAGATAAAATTCGACCTTCAGACTTATATATTGTGTCTAATAACGATAATTCGGAGGACATTTACAAGAAGGTCAAAATTTATTTGTATATTAAAGAACAATTGAAACAATTAGGAACAACATTAAAGAAAGAACAAGAGCAATTACAAACAGATAACGAAGAGATAAGAGCACTTGCAGATAGCATTAGAAAACAGGCACAAGCTGCTCTTATAAAGTAATATGTGGCCTCTGTTTATAAAATTAATTTATAGACCACAAATATGTTTATTATCTATATCAAATGTAAAGAAATTATTTAATTAAAAATTATATTCCTTGGAGCATCAAATTATGTAAGCTGTGATTTATTGTATACAGAAAAATAAAACCTTTTACAACATAATATAGATATAAACATTATAACTATGAATTGTAAAGAAACTTTGATTTATGAATAGGATGTGTAAAATATTGTGTATTCTATAATTCCATGTATGAACGTAAATACATATCGCAGCTAAATATTGTGCTATTATTGTAAATAAGGCACTATTTGTTCTTTTAATATGTATACAAGAGAATGATATGTAGTGATTCATAAAAATTTTAAATGTTATTTATATTCGTTTTGAATAGTCATAAATTATAAAATTTAATTTATATTATTTTTTATCATAGTAAACAGTTTTCATAGGGTCATTGATTATATTAGATAACACTTTATTTTGGAATTTTTGTTTTTCTGTCATTGTATGTATAATAAATATTTATATACTATTTTATATATCTTTAGAAATTTTGTAAAATAATTATTTTCATTGTATTTTATAGATTTATCTCTTGCAATTATTAGTTATCAAGTGCGACACTTCAATGCGTATTCTTGCAATATTATAAACTCCTAATAGATCTATCATTTTCCTATATTGAAATATGACAATTTATTTTAAAGTGCTTTTGATCAATATCCTCCTTATTATCTTTCTACTAAATCTTTGAATATATTCATTTTATAAACATCTTGAAATCATGTTCTTATTAAATACCATGATAATTCTTTTTGGTGCTTATACCTTATTTAAGTATATCAATTGGAATGTATATATAAAAATGAAATAATTAGCATAAAAAGTGATAAAGAAATCAGTGAGTTGGTAATACATCAAATCGAACCATAGGATCATTGAGATAAGCACACCATGTCAAACCAGGTGGATATCCTGAAAAAGTCATGCATATCTTGTATTAGTTTAATACTTTAAATACAATATCATGTAAGTAAATTAAAATCATAAATGTTCAAATGGATTAAAGATTAATAAACCGTTATTTGTTAACTAATATTAATCAAAGATCAACAAATATTATCAAAGATCTATTAAGATTTACTTTACTTATTTTAAAGCTAAAAAAGAAAGTTAAAAATATTTATAAACTTACTTTATCAAGATTGTTTAATGTAACTGATTATTTTGCATGTAGTATAAATACACGTGATTAGCACAAAAAATATATATACAATACTTACATAATACCATACATTTAATAGTTTTTATAAAGTTTTGATTCAATGGCGAGATATAACAGGAAGTTCCACCACCCTTTGTCCAGCTGCATGCAGTAATTAATTATATGTTAATAACATGATAAGATTATTTATTTTCTTTTTAGAAAAATTATTTAATAAGCAAAAATAAATATAAATAAACATGCGTAAAGAGTAATAAAATAGCATAGATAAATATTAGTCATTTAAAAGATATAGGCTGTGTTAAAAATGAAATTTAGCACTTGTTTAAACATTCAATATAATAATATATTTTTTTTCTATATAGGAATACAATAGCATAGAAGAAGAAATACACACGCGTATATTTTTCGAGTATAAAACGCGCACGCAAAATGTTATAAATGTATAACATTTCGAATTAAGAAATGATCTTTTACTCTTACGTAACAAAATATTTATTTTTTGTGCTTTCTTATGTATGGCGTAGTTGAAAATACATACCCACATATGTATATGTGTTTTCAATTTTAAGTACTTGGACCTCAGAAAAAAATGTTTATTATCATATATATATATATATATATATTTCTTCATGATTTAAATGAATGATTTGTTCTCGAAGAAAGATATTCATGTTACGTTGTGCTATCATAATTAATAATAAAAATCAATTACCCAACTGTGAGCATCGTATGTATATAAAGATACGATGAATTATGCAATAGAACAAACTATATATATGCTATTTTTTATTTTTAGAGATGTAGAAAAACATAGAAATAAAAGAAATATAAAAAAATATGCATCTTTCTTCTATCCATGCCTGATGGTAACATATGTGTAGCTTGACTCAGTTGCAATGCTCATCGTACGTACATACGAAAGTCGCACGCACGCACAGACACAAATAACAATTTTTATAACAATGTGTAAAAATGATTTATATATATCCTATTGTATAAAAATTAAACAATTCCGTTTAAAATTCAATTTTATGAAATTCAATATAGATATTACCTATAACTGTTTTATAGATTTTCTCATATGTATAATTATGATCTTATATTAATCAATAATATTCACTTTTAGGACGGAAACAATAAACATCAATTTTAATTTTTGTATACATGTTGTAATATACTTAAGTAAACTTTATGATTTTAATCTACTACTCTCATAGTTCATATTTGTATAGATAAAACTTAATGTTCTTAAGCTATTCGGGAATGATTCGGGTATAATTCTCCCTTAAAAAGAACATGAGTTTACTTAACCATATGTAAATTTTTTTTATAGATATTTTATATTACAATATTCTATTTTATTTTTCGTTAAATAATTCAATTTAAATGATGTGCTTGTATATTTATGAAATTCTAAATCAATTGAACTTTTTGATTTCAATATTGTAACAAAGAGTAATTAAAAATATATATTAAAGTAAACTAAAATAAAACAATTCTTTTTAATTAAAAATAGCGAATGAATACTATTATATATATTTAAAAAAAAAAAAGTAAAATCAAATTAAAATTCAGCATAAAAATCAGTCTTAGACAAAATGTAAAATATCTCTTTATATAAAATTCTTGTAACTTCTTAAATATTTACCATCATTGAATGATCAATATGTTATTATTGTAATAGACATTAAAATATATGAATTAACATATACTTAATCAATATATTAATATGGCAAATACTATAATGGCTTATAATTTTTGCTAATATATTTATCGGACAAATTATATGTAATGAATACATATATATCTGCAGTAAGAGACAACAGCAAGTACATTATTAATAAGTAAATAATACATTTTTGTTCAATAAATAACAGGAAACTAATTTAATAACTATAAAAATGAAGACAATTTTCTTTTCATGTAAGTAACAAAATTTAAAAAAAAATATCAAATTTGAATAATATTTTGGAATATTGATCTTTCATGTGAGTAAATGATATAAAAATATTTTAATTTTTAATATATTTTGCTTTATGTGTTATATTAAACACATTAAAGCCATTAAGAATTCAAATATATAATTCTTAATGATTATTGATAATAAATGGCAATTATATATCGTACTATATTATTCTATAATGATAAATTTATCATGTGATATAAGATATCTTATTATTATTAATAAGAAAAATATATAGCAAAAATAATATAGATTGTATTATAACTGATAGAGAAATAACATTTTGAAAGATCATTTTAATGCACTTGATAAAATATAGCTTTAAATTTTTTTCTTCAGGTGCACTATTACATTTTTGATATCTATTATGGTGATTACCTTAAGTTAACATCTGGTATAAAAAAAAACCTTGATAACGTTAACTTGCCTCTAGGTTTGTATTTTAGATGATCCTCAATGAATTGACAAGGGCAACGGGCGGAGACGCAGTGACGTGGTGGTACAGAAAGGCCTGTGATGCTTCTATTACGATCCTGTGAGTCTATAACCAAATCAAGTCTGCGACGCACAAAGTGACGTGCCCATCGAGAAGCATACCTCAGCAACAGCAACTCCGCCCGTTCCTGCCAACACATACTATCATCATTCAGTATTCAGATCGGCATTTAATTTATTGACATAATAATCTTCAGTTTATATCCTAAAAAGTACTTTTTTTTTCAAACATGACGGCGATAACGATTTTATTTATACAAAGTGTAAAACAATATAGGGGGAAAAATGCCATTTAATATAAATTAATTTTCATATTGCAACATGAAAATATGAAATGAGAAATAAGTATTCATTCACTATTATATAACTCAAATATTTTAAAACATTTTTTCTGAAAAAAAAAGTAACAATAATAATGATGAAAAATTCTTATTTGATTAATTAATTGACAATTTTTATAAAATAAAATTTATATCAATAACTTAATTTGTTAATTTGTTAAAAGAGTTAGTATACTTATTTACTATATAAGTATTATGTAAAATTATACGGAATATTCATACCGTTTTATTGATTAAGTACTTATTTTCTTTCCGATTTGTAATCTTGAAAGTTATATCATAGTAATTAAAAAATTACTCCCATTACCAAAATATATATTATATTAGTTATTATTAATTAGTTATGGATAGTTTTAAGGTAACACGAATTGCATTGTTCATTGTTTGTATACTAACAGCATATTATACCTCAAATGTAATCATTATAAGTACAATTATTTTTTATGACAATATTTCTTCATTCTGCATATAGAAATAGTAAATCTGTTATGTTTGTAAAAAATGTCAAATCCTAACTGCTATAGTTGTCTACGAGACATAAAACTCAATACTTAAGAATGATTTAAATACCAAAAAAATTACTTAAAAATAAACTACCTGCATAATATCTGTTTTATAATATATTATGGTACTACTTTTACTGCACATGTACACAGAGGTCATAAGAGTTATTATTCTGATATTGGTCAGTGCAAATGAAGCGGTAAATAAAAACAAAACATAGATTTTACAAAACATCTATGATAAAGTAAAGTATAATTCAGAATAAAGAATGCCTTAATGAAATTCTTATTTATGATATAAAATAAAAAATGTCTTTGTGATACAGGTAAACATATACTTATATATGTGTGCACGCATATATATATATATATATATATATTTATCTCACACATGCTCTACCATGCATTTAACTTTATAACTTCATAAATTCTTATAATAACTATTGTACATAAGTACATGTGCATAAGTTTATTATCCTCATATGCCCCTATCCCTTAAAAAACTACTCCATCTAGGACAAAAATCTCTGCCCTGTATACGTGGCTTGTTACGCAACCATTCTTCAACATATTGACACGGACACAAAGCAGATGCAATATGACGTGGGGAAGAAGGATTTCCATCTTCATCGACCGTCCAATCCAGACGTCGACGTAAGTAATCCTTTGCCCAACGTTGCACGTAACGGCATAATACTTGTTCACTTTTACCCTAGTATTTTATTTTAATTTATAGTACTACATATATAATATTGAAAACTATTAAATCAATATTTGTATGAAGAAATTAATTCATTAAATTTGTATTTTGATTATATCATAGTTTAACAATTATTTTTAAGATTTAATATTTATAAAATGAGAAAATGTGTAATTTACCTGTTTCCGGGAAATTCGAGTTGTCGTACTGCCTTGTATTACAATATCACTATCATCAATATCCATTCTTTGCTGTAACTCTCTTTTGCGCTGTGTATCATTTTCGTTACTTCTAATTGTTCTTCCTTCACATTCTTCACGTTCTATCACCTCTTGGAGTTTTTTCTAATAAAATTATTTCTGTATTACTCCTAACAAATATATATAAAAACACGTCTATAACAGTTATTACTTACAATAATTATGAAAGATACTTACTATGCAGTCTGTAGTATCAAAATATATGAAACAGAGATTAACTTTATGGCAGGATATTTTTCCTCTGTCATCCAATCCAAGTAATATCTTATGTCGTAATAAATGCTTATTAACTTGTGCCATACATTTTTCCAGATTATGATTCAATTTTATTTTAATAAACATGCAAAAAAATATTGCAGCTGCATTCAGGACTAGCCACATGACGCCAAGCCCAAACAATGTAAGGCCAGTTACTCCAGAAAAGAGCAAACCAAGCAATACGACAAATGCAGTAAATATCCAAAGGACAAGTATTCTTTTATAGCATACATTATACATATTGAAACGTACATCGTTTACAAGCAATTCCATTATATGCACATAATCCTCGACAGTAAGCTGCAGTATATATGTATACATATATATCAATCTGTTTTTCAATAGTTTTATCATATAACAGTAATTTAAAATAGAAGTTATAATAATAATTACCGTTAATCCTTGTGCCATTAATTCTTCTGGTACTAATTCTGGTCTAAATTTAGCTGGAGTTATCCAAGGCCATCTGGTATTAACTGGTAAAAGTGTAACAATAGTATCACCATTTGCAAATCCTTGTCTAATGTTTCCAATGGGTGTACTTATAACATTACTAGGATTATTCCTGCCATTAGATACATCTCGCAAATCCACTGTTTTTAAAGAAGCACTTTTTGGATCTGTAGTTTTAACATCGGACGGAACATTAAGATCTGTACTTTCAGAGACAATGGATCGACTTAATCCTGATCTATCTAAATTAATTTGGACGGATTCTGTTGCTATCACAGCACCACTATATTCATTATTTGTTTTATTTATCACTTCTAAATTTTCAACCGTTTTTCCAATCTTATCAACATTTATTGTAACAGATTCTGGCTTTATCACTGCTGGAGTATTTTTTTGCACTTTATTTACATATTTTGATTCGTCTTTAGACACTATTTCGCTTGGTTCTACCTCCTCTTCAAATTGGACCCAGTTTTTTGTTTTGGAAGTAATGTCAGAAGGACTGGCTTCCGATACATGATCAGTTGTATCTTGGGAACTCATGTCTATTATAAAAGTAATTGGATTTAATTAAAATAATACTTGTGTCATCCAATTTTTTATTTATCTTATTTTTAGAATTATTAGTATATTTCCCAGGTTTTTGATAATATAAGACTCTTCTTCTAATCTGTAAGTAGACAATTGAAGGATATGATAATATCAAAGTTTGGATGGCAATTATACAAAAACATAATTCTTATCTTTCAATGCAACTTGAGAAATTTTAACGCAAATAAGTTAATAATTAATAGGTAGAAAAAAAATTGTTGAAAAACATACGTTTTATCGAAAAATCATTTTACCATGCAATAATGCGTGACTGGATAATAAAGCCTAAAGAATAAAATAATAAGCCTTAATAAACAATTGTTAACACATGTTTCTCCTCATTATACAAATAAAAAGAAGAAAATGGAAAAAAAAGAATTATAAAATATTAAAAAAAGAAAGAAAAAACATTTACAAAGAAAAAACCATTCATTCTAAGGTGGTACAAATCGACATATGTTCGAAAAAAAAAATTAACGACCACAATGATTATTTCCCAATCATAAAACAAATTATCTCTAATAATGTATTAGGTGTATATGTATATACGCATTATTGACAATCTAACGATAGAAATAAAATATGTGTCAAAATGAAAGAAAACTGGTACACTTTTCGACACTTGTGTTTGCCTATATAGAAAATTCCTTCTACACTTTTCTTTTTTTTCTTCTTTCTATAGAAATCCTTGGTAACACCAATACTACACATGATTTTTCTTCGAATAATATTACAATCGTAAGTTACAGGATTATTTCTTTTTTAAACGTACCTGCTGCGATACAACCTGTCTCATGACCGCGAGGTGAAAAAGTACGTAATGTACGACATCAAGGTATATGACATGGAGGATGAGGTGAGGCTAGGGAGGGGAATAAATAAAGGACACAATACGTAAGCATACGACCTCACGCTCCCCACTCCATCCCTTTACAGTCATGTTTTCAATGATATGCACATCTCTCTCTCTCTCTCTCTCTTCCCCTCTCTGTTTCTTTCTCTTTCCTCTCTCTCTCGCTCTCTCTTCCCCCGTTTTCTTCTATACAATTATTCTCCCATCAAAATAGACAACGGCTATCAATTGTAATGCATACTAAATTACTTCTTTCCGACGGTATTCTTATAATATCTATCCTTCTTTTTTATTATCTTTTTGTTTAGTTCTATGTTCTCATTTTTGCATTATTTTTTTATTTATATAAAAATTATACTGACAGCGAAAAGTTTCAAATTATTTCAACGATATTTACATTCTTCGGATTAATCTTTATTCAGAAAAAAATCTTGGACAGATCAATCCGATACGATAATGATGTCGTAATCAATCTAAGATAAGATTCTTTTCTATTGGTTAATTGATTATTATACAATTTTGAGTCTATTAATAAGAATATGATAACGATATACATATATACATACCTACATATATATATATATATTAATAAAAATTTATTATTATTATTATTATTTTGATAAAAAGATATCTACGTCTATAAAAGATTCTTCTCTTGATAAGAACGGCGTAAATATTATGTACTCTATTGAATTACATCACATAATCTTATTTATCTCGTTTGATTGCGTGATTCATAAAAACAATTTTTGTAGATCGAAAGTTAAATTAAATTTGCATATTTTTTTGTATAACCTAAAAATTATCTACTCTTATGGCTATGAATTGGTATGTAACATTTGATAATGATTAATTAGTTTTAATCGAATTACATTTATTTTAAAGTAAAATGATAAAAAAGAAGTAAGAAATCTTTTCTAATATATACATATAAAATTAATGAAAATAATAAACTAATAAAATTTATGGATTCATAAATAAATAAATATATATATATATGATTAATGTTTGTATACATGTACTTATTTATATAATTTATTAACAAAATTTATTTATTGATATATTAAATTATAAATGGAATAAGAAAATTCCATTTGTCCAAGCTGAAATAAAGTATGTCCAGATAAACCAATACCGTTAGAGTAAATACATTACACGCGCATGCGCAATGCCTGTTTTGTATGTATGCTATATTATGACAACTGATAAGTATAATGATCATACATATTTGATTTCGAGTCAGTCAAATGATTCCTAATAATTTGCAATATTATAAATGTTTTATCTTAATTTATTAAATTTCATACAATAATATTACTGTTTGCATGTATACAATAAATATTTTTATATGTAAATTAAAGACAAAGTTATAGAAGAATAATATAAATAATATTATTGCATAATTCATTAATTATAAAAAGTCATGGAATTTGCTAATGACATTGATTTATTAATACTAATGATTTACGGACTTCGATATCATATTAATATTTGTATGGGTGGTTATTGAATAATAATAATAAAAAAAGCCAGGTGTTATTGATTGTGGCAAATGAAAATAACTTTTGAAGTGTAAATAGATCTTTTATAATTGCAATAATAAAAGAGTTTGTGTATAAATATTACAATGGCAATGTATTATAGACAAATGATTCTTAATGCGTCGCGTCTGGTGGGAAGACATATAAAATTAAATGTTAATTTAAGAACTAGTATACCAATATTTTCTTATGGTCTTCCTGTTAATAATTTCAAATATTTATATAAATCAAGAAATAGAAGTTATAATAATGACAATAAGAATGATAACATAACTCGTTACTATTTTCTTTTAAGTAGTCTATTTTTTAGTTTCTTTAATATTAATGAAGAAGATGAAGAAATTTCAGAACTTATTATGACAATTAAACGCTCAATACTATCAATGCAGGTTAAATATAATAAAATAATGTATCGATACATGTAACATCATCACATTGTACTTTTAATAATATTTTTATTTTCCTTGTAGAGAAACGAATTTAAAAAAGCAGAACAGATGTTACACGTAGCTTTGAGACAAGCTCAGTCTTTACAGAATCAGAATGCTATTACTTACATTTATGATTTGATGGCCAATGTTGCATTTGAGACTAAACAATTTAAAAAAGCAGAAACTCTATTTTTGTTGGTTTTAGAAAGATTATTATCCAATGGCGTGACACAAAATGATTTGAAAATCATACATATTAGTTTAAAGTTAGCAAATATATATGAGAAAACAGGAGATATAGAGTAAGCATGTTCTTTTGATTTGACTAACATTTGAAAAATATTCAATTTTATTACGAAATGAATATAAAAATTTGTTATAGAAAAGCCGAGACTGGTTATAAATTCTGTTTGAAAAATGTACAAATTCACGTAGATAATAATCCTGAGGATGAAAATGTACTAATATTATTAGCTATGACTTATGATTGGTATGCACAATTGCTTTTTTCTCAAGCAAGATATGCAGATGCTCGTGAATACTTTGAAGAATCTTATAACTTATGTATTAAAGTAAATGGTACAGAGCACGAGCAAACAGTGAATCTACTTAATTATTTAGGCACTGTAAGTTGCAAAATGGAAGAATATGATAAGGCAATTGAATATCTAACTACTGCTACACAAATAGGTAAATTATTGAATATATGAACATGTGTAGGTTTACTTATTTTAATTAAAAAAACATAATATTAATTTAATTCTTCTAGGTAAATCTTTACCAGATATGGTTCATTTAGGTTCAGTTCATATTAATTTAGGAGATGTCTATTTAAAAAAGGGTTTATATTCCGAAGCAAAGAAAGCATGCAATGAAGGTCGAAAAATAGCTAAACATAGAGAGGATGAGGAATCTCTAGTAGAAGCTAATAAATGTCTTGACGATATAAAGAAATTAATATGATTATGAATATTATTTTAAAATATATTACAAAAGTTATATAAAATTTGTAAAAGGACAATGATGTAAATAATGAAAAGTAAAAACAATTGTTTTGTTTATCCAAGAGAACTTTAATTCTATTGATGTTGAATTAAATGTTTCATTCTATCTTTGTAACTGTAATATTTATTAGACTTACTTTTAATCATTATATAATATAATCTAAAATGTCTGTGAAAGAAAGTAACGTTTGAATATCTTAATTATTCCATGATCACAAAAATACAACAAAAGTTAAAGTAAAATATATGTCTACTTTACAATTTTAATTTCTATTATTTGCATATGTTTAAATACAATATGTCGCAAAGAAATTCTGTTCATTTCTCGTATAATATTTAAAAGTATCTATACCTAATTAAATATTTGAGGTACAATTTTTAATCTAACAGTTCTACACATTTGTCAATCTACCAATGTAGTTGAATAATATATAAAAGTACCTGAATACGCTTCGTACAATTAATTCTTCATTCTGTTTATATTGCATGCAACTCGGGAGACACCTAATTTATTTGTAAGGATTGCAAATGATAAAATGACGGAATGAAAAATTTCAATAAAAAATGTTAATTATAATACGTTACACAGAGGTCTATTTTTAAATACAATATATTACAGAGAAACACACAATTATAATTTATTGTTATTAATATTATATCTATCATATTATAGTTATCTTAAAAGTATTTCTATTATTAATATTAATATTAATATTATTATTATTATTATTATCGGTATTAATATTATTATTATTTTTTATTATTATCATCATTATTATTATTGTTGTTTCTGTAGTTGTTAACATATGCTGACCTTAATGAATTGAATATGTAAGGTAGCACGAAAAATATGTAACGGGAGACCAATGTTGCTGTATTTTTATAAGAACAGCTTCATCAATTATTATATTAATCTCCAGTACCTGTGCAACAGTAACTGTGATATCGGTAATAAATAGTTAACATAGGGATAAATATTACGCTACCGCGGCAGTGTGCTTCCTGGATTTTGGGTAAGGGGCTTTTATCCTCTAATTATCAGGACTATATCAACTAATATTCTACAGATAGACCCCTTTCCACTAACCCAAATTGTTGTATTTATCTACTTATTGAAAATCGTATCAATAAGCAGCATGTATATGTAAAATTATTGTTTTAGATAAAAGGTGGTGACATGTTGAATTTATTTTATAACACGACAGCCTACGTTTTGACTTCAGTTTTTTTCTTTTTTCTTCGTTTTCTTTTAAACAGGTGTTTTTTCAATGGTAAAGTGATAAATGCTACAACAAAATTGAACGTGTAATACATACGAGCAAAACTATCTAAAAGAATGAGTACAAAAATTGCTCAGTAGTAGAAATGTATATCTTGATTTACACTTCAAACAAATACTTTAGCAAGAGCATCAGCTCCTGCACTTGCGATAAATGGTCTTGATGGGTGGAACGCAACATCTAAAATACTTTCATCAAATTTCTTCCGATGCGCCGTTATTTCTTGAACACAAGTCTTATTATCCATGTTCCACAATCTTATACTGCAATCATGACCTAAAGAAATAATAATAATAATAATAATAATAATAATAATAATAATAATGATATTTACATATCTAAAAATATTATTGTGCATTTACATTGGAAAACAATGGAGGTTAACAACTTACTTCCTGAAAGTAAATAAAGACCATGAGGATCCACAGCAAGACTAGTAACTGCATCTAGATGTGCAACCATAGCATGAGCAAGGGTTGCAGAACGATGATCATAAAATCGAATATGGCGATCTTCGTGTGCTGCTACAACTAGTGGCAAAGTTGGATGAGCCACAACACGGTTTACACCTTTTGTTTCATTGGCTTCTAATCGAGCTATAACAGCATCAGTCTCAGAATCAAACAACACACAAGCTCCTTCATATGCCACAACTAATTTGTGCGGTTCGTCCCGTATAAAATCAACAGATGTTGGTATCCCATCTATAAATAATTAAAATTATGAATATATTTGAAACCATCTAGAAAAATAATATATGTGTGTATATATTATTAATATATCATTCAAATTACGGACCTTGCTCAGAGGTATAAGTGTTAAGAAGTGGTACTTTGCTTTGAGGACTCCAGAGTTTTACTGTTCCATCAGCACTGATAGATAACAACTGTGAACGAGGCTGATACATACTTAAGCCCCAGATAGCATCGGTGTGCCCAGTTAAAGTTTGGCTAAGGACACTTGGATCGTACGAATCATATGGATCTATATTTGCAGATGGTAGTGTCCAACAATGGATCATACCATCTAAACCACCACTGTAGCAACGACTTCCAGTGCTATCCATAGCTAAACAAAGAACAGGACCTGTATGGGATCTGAAGGTATATAATGGCTCTACGTCTAGTGAAGCTGACCTAAAAATAATAAAAAAGATTATCATTATGTAATATACTTTTAAGAATGCATTTACAATTTATTTACATTATGATTTAGTTAATATATATTTAACATACTTTTTGGCTGGTACAGTTTTGTGTAGATTCCACAGTTTTAATGTATGGTCGTCACTTGCGGTTATAAGGACAGGATCTGTAGGATGGAAGACGAGTGCTCTAACAGCATCAAAGTGAGAGCGCAATGTATACTTTGCATTCCATGTCTTTCGAAATGTTTCTTTTGTAGTTGTTACCATCTGCATGTAAAAAGGATTATAATAATAACATAACTAATGAAATTATTCTATTATTACATATTCTAATTGATCACATTAAAATACGTGAACTTACATATGAGTCCTTCCTCTATAACTTTTGATAATTCAAATATCTTACTTATGCAATAAATGTAACAATTTTAAAAGTTCATGTGAAAAAACAAGTAATTTAAATATTACAACTTACATCGTATGATACTTCTGCTTCATTGTTGACACACAATTGCTCTAATTCTCCCAATTCCAATGTAGAATCGCCTTCTTCAGTGGGACGCCTTGGATCTGTTTGCAAACCTCTGGGTAAAGCATCTGTATATATAGAATAAAATAGCAAAAATGAATTAATATCTTTGAATTATCCTTTTTCGTTTATGGGAAAAAAAAAAAAAAAAAAAAAAAAAATGTATTTTAATAGTACTAACTCCAGCCTGGTGGTGGCGATTCTTCAGTTTGAGTGAGTAGATTTAGTTGATTTAATACTTCTTCTGCTTCAGCATCTACATCTTCTGTTATAACAAATGATGCCTGAAAATGCAAACAATTTTATATAATGCTAATCTGTAATCTTTTACAAAAGTAAAACATTTGCTACAAAGAAATACTAAATAATAATTAAAAAAAAAAAAAAAAAAAGAAAAAAGTAATAATAATAATTTTATATTACCTTATTTGACTTAGATTCTATATTTGTGTCATACATTTCATCTTCTACATCTCCTTCTCCTTCTTCCATGTCCATGTCCGTTTGTGGCAAGAACTCGAAACTTGCCATAACAGCTGCTTCTGTATCTAATATCATTGCTTCTGCTATTGAAGAGGGCTGTTGCTGCAATTTCGAAAAAGAAATCAATTATGTTTAATATTAAATGCAAGACAAGTAAAAATAAATGTCTGTAAACTTGCCAGAATTTAAAGTAAAGTTTGTGTAGAACAACGCATCTAATAAAAACTTTTATTTTAAGAATATACTGTGTAGTAAATATTAACTTGATGTACAACGATACCTGATGGAATAATAATTTAGGACAACAGTGTGAGTTAACACATATAATGCTATTTACCTCTACCTTTTTTCCTGGAGTTCTTCGTGTATTATTTTTTGCTTTAACAGATGACTCATTTCCATTTAGAGCTGGTGTGTTCATGTCATCAGAGTCCGTATTATTATTTAAACCAAGAAGAGATCGCACTCTGTTTGATCTTACATCTATTATTGTGTCAGTATAACCAATTTCTTGTAAATATCTGTAATATAATTGATTTATAATATTTGGCCAAAATTGTACTATAGCCATCATATAAAGAATATAACATTCGTTTTGTTTGATATTCATATACTTCTAAATGTAAAAAATTATACTTACTGCCTCAATAATTGACGACCCTGTTTCCAGCTAATGTTGCTAACAGACGTAAATGGTGCTTCTCCATCTCCACCGCCACCGCCACCTCCTTCTGTACTAGTGCAAGTACTACCCTCTTCATATAGGGGTGGTTTGACATCTCCTTGGATGACCAAGTCAGTTCCATATTTTAATTTATGATACCTTGCTCTAGATACATAACATTATTTTATATTAGTAAAATAAATAAAAGCATATTGATTTCATTCATATGGAAAATATTATGGAAACTTATATAAAAAGGTAGATTTTAAAATGTCTTTTATTTAACATAGTTTGATTTGATTAACTTACCGCTCCTGCTTTAACGCGTATTCCAACATTTTTATTCTCCTTACTAGATCATTTTTCAAATTTTCCTGTCCTTTTCTTTCACCTTGTAAAAAAGCTATCCTAGCCTATAAGAAAAATATTAATTGAATAAGCAAGTTGTTGTTGATAAAATACATAAATATCTTTTGTTACATCTCAAGTAATCAACAATAACACTTGTGTGTTAATTATATTCTTATCTATCAAGTAACTTTTTATAGTTATTTTTATACTGCTTTGATATAAACTTTTATAGCTTCAAAGACTCTTACTCCCTTTCCAGCCCCCTATTATTTCTTCTCTATATATCCCCCTTCCTGTCTCTGCTGTCTGTCTGCTCTGTCTCTGTCTCTGTCTCTCTCTCTCTCTCTCTCTCTCTCTCTCTCTCTCTCTCTTTCTCTATCTATCTATCTATCTATCTATCTATCTATCTATCTATCTCTATCTTTCTCTTTTTCTATCTTCTTTTATCTCTATTCATTAAAGTCTTCCTTAATCTTTCTAATATCTCATTAAACTCAAGTTTATAAGTCTCACGGGCAGTATATATGAAAATAAATGAAAATTAAAAACACAAACTCCAGATATATTGATAAATATTATTTCTTTCCTGTATTTGTGCATCATTGCAAAGTATTTTTTTTATTTCTTTAAGCGCACAGAGGTAATAAAAATATCGGGGAAAAAAATTTGTTTAAAAAATCCTTACTTTCAAAGAAAATATAAAAGAGAAAAAAAATACATCAAAATTACAAAAAAAAAATTCGGAAAGAGTAAATACTATAGCGCATCTTTGTGTACTATACTTCTTTATGTCCTGTCATATGACATGTGAAGTGATACCAAGATCGTAATAGTATAGTAAATAATATGTGAATGACAATTTCTTATTGAAATAAATCAAGAAACGTTTACCTGAAACTCAGCTCTGTCAAGTTCCCACTGTGATCTTTCGAGTTCAAAACGAGCCCATTCGTGCTGAATGAAATGCAGAATACCAGGCATGGAGTATTGTGGTCTCTGATCTTTGGCATCACCATTGCTGCCATTGTCATTGCCTTGATGCTTGTTATTAGTGAGCGAACCGTTAGCACTAGATAATTGACCGTTGTGATTTTGCGACGCAGAACTGGAGTTCTCCTCCATCGTGGAACCACAAAACTGGCTGGGTACCTTCATTTCATGAAACGGCAGCCATTACAGCATCTCCTCTTTCCTCTAGAGCCCAAAGAGTGCTCTTCGGTCGGATAATATGTTTCGATCGAGTTTGAGAATAAGAAGTAATTATTACGCATGCGGCGGTAGAGGCAGCAGCCGATGTGCGGCCAAATTATAGCGATCTCTCTCGCTTTCCTCTCCCTCTCTTTCTCTCTCTCTATTCTTCTTCTACTAATATTTCTTTACTCTTCTATTCTTTCTTCAACACGGATTTTTTTTTCTATCCCTTATTCACGTTCACGAATAAAACATTGCGCACTTTGTCGTTTGACGATTCAATCGTATCGACATTAGTAATAATTATTTTTCAAGGAACTTTCCTCTCTTTATCTCTGTATGTATTTCCGTGTTGATGAGCAGAGTGGTTTTCACCGTGAGAGATCCGTGTATGCACATCACTTGGAAAACATGGGTGCGTACTCTCTCTCTCTCTCTCTCTCTCTTTTTTCTCCCGACCGAGAAGAGTGATCGCAAGTGACATGCAGCTAAGCTTTTAGCCAATCACCGATTCAAATGAATTACAAGAGAAAGAACGTTCTGATTGGTTCAAGGATTTCACGAACGTGCCATTGACCAACCAATTGAAATTATGTTCGATACTTGGCGTAGTTTGCCTTGTATCGTAAAGCTATATATATATATACACACATAACACAACACATATGATATTAAAAATTAGAGGAAGAGAGATAGACCGAAGGGACGCATACGAGGATGAAAATTTCCGAAGTATTCGGAAGTTAATGAGTTCGCGGGTGCAACAGTGCGCGCGCATGCGCACGTTGCGCTCTATTTGTTATCGCGCGTTATCACTTACGTTCACCGCCAATTTTAACGTAACACATACATACATAGATACACACATACATACATATATACATATTCCACATGCGCGCGCGCGCATACGAGTAAGTACCAAACAAATAAATTTATCATTATTTGATTATTAAACGCGAAAATACCGTTTAATATTTGATTGATGATTATTATCTGCTATTTATATTAGGTACTTGGTTATTACAAGTCAAGTAGTAAAAGATTATACACAATTTTTTATTTCTTTTATCTGTAATAAATGATAAATTGTAAATCGATAACATCATTGTTATATTTAATTTTTCTTCTTTTTGTTTTTTTCTTTTTTTCTTCGTATCTAATATACAAATAATAATTAGGTTTTTGAACTGAAAACAAGCTCATGTGTCTTCACAAACAGTTCACCTAAGTGATTATAATAGAACAAAGTAATTTATGTGACATTTATTAATATCGTTTTTACCGAACAACTGTGGCGCATTCATGACTGTTCTTTGCAGCGTATTATTATAAATTTAGAAATCGCGGCAGTAGTATAATTTTGTTATAGTGTGGGTGTAATGGTTTATGGTACAACTTTGAAAAAATATAGTTGTTCTGCCTGAAAGTGTAACTGACAGTACAAGAGATTCATGCAAGATATCATTTATAACTGAACAATTAATATTCTATTCTCTTTTTAATATTTCAAAATTAAGACATCAATTTTTAATAAATTAAAATACTATAGCTCATCGAGTTCTTAAAGAACACAATAGATCGTATTCAAATATATAATAGGAAAATAATTCATTTGCTGTAATGTTTGAAATGTCAGTAATACTTTTAGGCCAACATTAAATCCTTATAAGACATATATAATAATTTTTTGGTGTTCAGTATTTACTATTAACAATAGTTCTCATGGTGGACCAAAGATTAAGAGAAAAAGAAGATATAAACACCTACCTTCCAAACTGGCTATGAAATTAACAGAGTTCTACTGATCAAAATGGAAATGCAGAGTTTACAAATTCTTTTTCTCAGTCTACATTGTAATTTCTAATTTTTTCCACACAGGAGGTCTTAAATAGGACTTTGATCTCTTTACATACTATGGCATTTTGACTGAAGATAATTGTGTATACAAAACACATCTACAATAAAATACCACATTCAATTACTTGCATCAACGTGAAAAAATAAGCCTAAGAAACGAAAGATATATAAAATCTGTTTGCTCTCTCTTAATCATATATTAATAAATACACATAGCTCATGCTGATAAATATTTTGTACAATTTGCTCATGTATTTGCATGGATATATAATTAAACCTGAAGATATATATTTTTTGTTCACTTTGAAAGGCTGTTAAATTTTTCTATAGAAGATTACATGAATGTGGTATAAGTTACAGAAATGAGTAAGTAAGTACTGAAAACTTTCTCTTTTATATGTACAATGATGTCTTTGTATAATGCACAGTTTAGATATCGATAAGAAAGTACATTTTAACAAAAAAATGCAATTAATCTTGCACACCATCTTGTTACCTATTATTACATTGTAGAAAATTCTCGTAACTCCAGAGTTTTGTATCTGTATCTTAATATTATTGTTGCATTGATACTACGAACCACAATATTACAATTTAACAACCTCAAATAATTTGATATGCATCTAAGCATATAGGTTCATGTGTAAAACATCTTATGATCACACTTCATATTTTGATGTGATGCTTAGATACAGATTTTGTGTGATACTTATATACATAATTTATGCATATCTCCTGGTAAAAAACTGAAAATCAAGAATGTATTATTATTGGTTGTGCAATTTGAACGCAGATGCAAGTTTTGGCCGATTATAGAATAGATACAATATCAACTATTTAACGCAGACTTCTTCTACTTTTACCATTCAAGAAACATAAATTTCTGTTGTTAAAAGAATATGATCTAAAGTTTCAACGTGCATTAAATCCTAAAGATTTATAGGAATTCCGGTCAAATTTTTACGCTTTTATATCATGCAACTGAAATAAAAATTAGTGGATATCGCAAAAGCTGATGTACTGTATAATCACATGTAAGAAAAATAAAACAAGATACGCTCGATGTACACTGTACGAGTAGTAAACATGTGAATTTAAGTCAAAAAATGTAAAAAAACACATGAAAAGTATTTGTTTTAAACAAATAGTATTTACAATAAATTTACACGATATGTTACAGTCTTTTCTTTGGTAGTGAACCAAAAGCTGATATAACAGTTGCCTTCGTACCGGTTGCAGAGGACGTTAATGTGGTCAAAGTTGGTTGAGACAATAAAACTGTGGGTTTTACCGATACAGTGGCACCAGTTGCCACTTGATCCCACTTACTTTTTCTTTTTTTAGCATCCTCTTCTGCTGTACTGGAAGAATTATTTGGTCGTTTTGCAGTACCTGACACTATCTCGATTTTTGTTTTCTCCTTTCTAGCTTTTTCAAGTTTGTCCATTTCCGCTTTTTGTACCTTGGCCAATTCCTCATAATAAGAATCCTTGCCCCATTTAAATGGATCAAATCTGTCTGGAGGATAATTTGTACCCAGTTCGTTGATGCTACAAAACTGAATTAATTTTTCATAAATGGATGGATTTCTAAAGTCTTTCCTTTGTTGTATGACTTTATTCATATCTAAACCGCCACTCTCCATTTTCCTAAAAAGTTTTGTTATTTTTTCTTGTAACTCCGGTGGACATTGACCTGGCGGCTCAGGTGGTATTATAACTCCATAAGGATCTGTTTCTCCATCTGAAACTAATTCTCCCTGACACGAGGGAGACTGCTCGGTAGTCAAGGAAGGCCTTCCATTCTCTGAAGGCTGTTCCTCAACTACCATTGGCACAGCTCCTTCATCGTCGGAAACTATTGTATCATCAAAATATGAAACCAATCTCTGCACCTTCGATGTTACATCAGTTACTAAGGTGGGCGCGTTCGGCAAGTTGCTATTAGACTTGCCACCAACACTGGAAGCAACGTTGGGACTATTTGAGGCTGATCTGCCAGATTTGGGACTGGTGAGAGCCTGGGGCTGACCGACTTGGGCATTATGCGGGGCGGCCCCCTGGGGAGTGTTCGAATTCTCCTGAAGGTCGTCTTCCACCCCGTCTTCGCCCTCCGAGTCGGTATAGGTGGCGTTGAGAGATGCCAGAGCAACACTTTGTACAGACATGGTTAGTTGGCTTTGAGTGTCCGCCGTACTACCAAGCAATATTTTGTGTTGGAACTCACCGGTGTAGCGTCGTGTTGTTTGCTGTAGGGCTTAAAAGCATGTACAGCTATCGTGAATAAATGCGCCCCAACATATACTGGAATGTTAATCTGTAAATGAAAATATCAAAAGTTATTCAAATATTTCCAAAATAACAAATATTTGAAAATAAATGAAGTAATACAAAGTAAATAAATCGATTGATTTTACTGTTATAAGTAGTAAATTACAAAAGTTATCTGCCAACTAATTACGTACGGATAAAATTCGATTGACAACACACATTAGGTTAAGTTACTTATTCTCGGAACGTTTTAACTAAACTAACCTGAATTCGAGAGTCCACAGGCACCGTTGTTACGCTATATTCATAACTTTATACATTATGTAGCATTACTTTCAAATATTGATAGTGAGAATACATTAATTAATTCCACAAATACTATCAACACGTAACTTGAGAAACTTCGCTTTGTTGCAAAATCTGAAGCGTACATGCGCAGGAAATGATTATTCCATCGGTGACTACGCAACCAATAATACGATGCCTTCTTCTATCACGTGGCCACAACACATCTGTACACAACTTACATTATAACCAGGTTAAAATAATACAGAATTAGGATTTTATACAAATTTTTAAGAATAGGATACTAATTCGAATCAAAAATTGTGTTGATCGAAACACTCCTAAATAATAAATATGTATCTAAAATTTTGTCAGGTATAGCACAGGTACATTCAGGGTACATTAATGGCGCATTGTGAGGTACCCCCCACCAGTTTGCCGAATCTCTCTTTCTATAGGTCTCCCTTTTGTATATTCCTCCGTTCTTTTGAAAAATAATCCATTCACGTTAGATGAGAGAGAGAGAGAGAGAGAGAGAGAGAGAGAGAAACGGCGAATCAGTTATTATTCCAAGATTATAACATTTATTCCTACAATAATAGTTTAACGTATTACTATTTCAAATGATTGTTTAACACAAACAACTCTATCGTAAACGATTCAATAATACCTGTAAATTAAGCCGGCTCTATTTAATGGTTTGACTTCAACCATGAATTTTATTATTGTATCGTTTTATTATAACAGTAAATATTTTGTTTATATCCAATGACATTTTCCTTTATACAGGTTAGGAAATCCCTATCTTGTCCATTAATGCACGTACATGTACTATACTAGAATAATAGCAGTGTAACGTGCAAGAGCGTTACAAAATATGGTGTCGTAAGGGCATCTGTGTAATGTTGATAATGCCGAGATATATTATATCATAATTTTAATATTCGTTAGAAAGAACAACATTTTATATTAACCAGATAATTTGCTTTAAAAAATAAAAATTATATGTTCTCTGACATATATATATATATATATATATATATATATATATATATATATATATATATATACACACATATATGTAAATACGTTTTTATTCTGGATATATATATAGCAGTATTATACTAAATACTTGTAATTAACTTCTATTAAAGATAGAGCAAAAGAAATATTGAGACTGAAGAATAATTAGAAAATAGAAAATTTTAGATAAGGTCTTGTTAGAATGGATTTATGTTTGATTTTATAAGGCTAAAATATGACTTCTCTTTTATGTATCTTCCATTATCTATTAAATGCATTGTTATGTAATATTGTATACAGAAATTTATTATCATTTGGTAAGAATTTGTAAATGTATTGAATATACGATAATGATAATCTCACTGCTTAATTTTTTTTTTTTAAATCAATTTGATTCTAAAAGGAAAAATACAGTTTGTACTGTATTATCAGAGTTCATCATATATCAACAAGTTGTATTATCAGAAATGTCAGTCCAAAGGATTAATATTGAATTACTTTATAACTTTATTCCAGTGAATCTTATTTATAATTGACTTATCTTTATCTGCAACAGTAACATTACTGGAACTTGTTTCCGCTTATTAGTTCATGTAAGATACTCTTGTAAAAAATATTTGTGCTATTTTTAGAATTTTTGATAGAATTTGTGTTACAATTTTCAAATACAAATGTTATATAATCATATGATATGTGTATATTGTTATTATTATTCTGTTATATTCTATTTCTTTTCTTGTTTACTATGCATTAGTATCGAATATTTGTTTTCTAGATTGTTTTGACTTTTTTTCTTCTATATAACAATTTCTGTCTTATTATAAAACGTTTATATAAAAACAATATCAAATGAAAGTTAAGATTTTGAGGAATATGGAAAGCTTAAAAATTATATATATATATTTTTTATTATTTCGTTATTTTTTACTTGAATTCAAAGAAATAATAATCTTTTTTTTTTATGATGACTATTCCAAAAAAGAAACGAGAAGAAAAAGAAAATTAACGACACTGTCAGTAATTCTTAATGCTCTTCTTTCCATGTATCTAAAAAATTAATTAACAATACGATAATAATAAGAAAGAGAGATTATTATTATTAAGTATATTAATATTAACATTAATGGGATTATTGAAACTATAAAAAATAAAAAATTTTATGCAGAGATGAACAAAAAGATACAGGCCTAAAAAATGCTAGGTCCATCTCTGTATTTCGATATCGCCAACTATTGATAAAATTGTGAACTAATTATTTGCAAAAACGTGAAACTTTGTTGGCGTGTTTCCATCGAAATAAAAAATTTGCCACTTATAATTCATTAGGATTGAAAAGTTATCGAATTAATTTTTTATACAAGCTATATGACGATAGAAGATTAGAAAAATATCAACTTCGTAATTTTGATAAGCTATAAAATTTGTATAGAAAAATTATATCACCCTTGTCGATCATATTTTCTCGTTAAATAAGAATACAAATCTAGGGAATATTTTTGAATAACCATTACAAATTTCAATAATTTTTTCTAAATTCTTTACAAAAATTTAAGCTTACATTTCATATTATATCGACATATAATAACTTTTGTATAAAGGCAGAAACTAAAGGCTACAATATTTTTATATTATGTATGTACTATCCTAACAAAATATGTTGGTCTGTATTGTTTCCCTTTTATGTTCAAATTTTTTGAAAAATTTCTAAACGCTTTTCCGATTGTTGTTTAAAGAATATTGGTAAGTTAAATTCTAAATTTCCATTTATTTTTGTATTTATCAAAAACACGATATTTCTATACTGGCATATGTTCGATATTTAACTTTGAATGTACTAGAAACTTGAATATAAACTACTAGAAAATAATTTCTAAGTTTTTATTTACGATTATCGATTAAAGAAACAATATTTATTAAAGAATACAATACGTAAGGTTAAGCAATTTCTGAGGAAATTAATAACAAATAGTGTTATAAGTAATTGAATTAAAATTGTAGAGTATTCAAATGTGTGTGTGTATGTGTTCATTCCGTAGTAATATTTTTGGCGTTTACATTAGCTGCTCTGCTTCTTGTAATTTATCTATCTCTAGCGGTCTTTGATTCGGTGATAGAACAGCTGTTTACTAAATTATTATCGTCGATGATTATACAGTAGAAATCTGAAAAGAATATTATTGAAATTCTGACAATTGCTTTATTGATATGACAACAGACTATTGAAGAATAATAGAAATATACAATCGATAATAACTTACCATACTATATATTTAAGGTTTCTGTTTGAAAGACGAAAAAAGATTGTTCGGCAAGTGATCAAGATGACATGGTTGTATTATTTTATCTGTCATTGAGATATTTGTGTAATAACAGATTTAATCGAGTAAACAGAATAATAAAAATGGATGTTGTAACAACCAGTCTCGAGGCTTTAATACGTACGTACTAAAGAATTTTTTTTTTATTCAAAATAAATTTTTAAATGATTACAAGAATGATTGTTTTATATTATTTAAAAGTTATACTTTTATATATTTTATTTATTGTTATTATATTTCATTTTGTATATTATTTGGTTATTTGTAAAAAAGATATATTATAAAATATATTAAATATATCTTATAGAAAGAGCTACAAATCCACAAAATCAGAAATCTGATATAGCAGCCATTGAGGCGTTCTGTGTTATGGTTATGAAGGAAACTGAAGGTATTCAAATAGGGAGTAAATTATTAGCAACGCATATTCAATCGTCTAATGAATTTGAAGCTCTTCAAGCTCTTACAGTAGGTATATTTTTATTATTGATGTCAGCTTTCCTGTAAATAATTTATTTTATTTCGATACAGTTATTAGATACTTGTATGAGAAGATGCGGACCAAATTTCCATGCAGAAGTTGGCAAGTTTCGCTTTTTAAATGAAATGATAAGACTTGTCTCGCCAAAATATTTAGGTAATAAAACACCTGTGGCTGTACGTCGAAAAGTATTACAACTTTTGTACTTATGGACAAAAGAGTATCCACGAGAATCAAAAATCAAGGAGGCCTATGAAATGCTTAGAAAGCAAGGAGTCATAGAGGTTGGTCAATATTAATTATTTATTTAAAATGTTCTTATGAAATAGTCAAATGTCTAAAGATTAAGACAATATGAAACCATAGGAGGATTCAGTACCTATTGTTAGTAATACAGATGAAGTCTTTAAAATACCGAAAGCAAAGAATACGATATTCGAGGACGAGGAAAAATCAAAGTTGTTGCAGAAACTGCTACAAAGTAAGAATCCTGGCGATTTACAAGCTGCAAATAGATTGATCAAAACTATGGTAAAAGAGGTAAGTAAAAACATGTTACTGCTATATTATTGTTTTATTTTCTCTTTAAATATATCAATTTATATCTTGTTGTAGGACGAAAGAAGAGTACAATTGAATTCACGAAGGATCATGGAATTAGAATCAGTTCATAATAATGTTAAATTATTATCTGAAATGTTAGATTCATACAATCAAAATGAAACTAGACCTGAAGATATTGAATTAATGAAAGAACTTCATCAAGCATGTGAACGTTTAAAACCCACTGTGTTAAGATTAGCTAATGAAACTCAGGACAATGAAGAAATGCTCGGTAAATATTTCAGTTTTTTGTTTAAATAATAATGTAACCAATAATTTTGATTCAATTGTTCAGCATTTTGTACAATTTATAACTATATTCTTATATAATGAAGAGAAATTGTTTTTATATTATTTTTTGTAATATAAAGATATGAATATTATAATTACGATATGAAGATATAAATGTTATATATGTGATATATTAGGTGACGTACTCGCAGCAAATGATGCATTGGGTGAAGTATTTGATAAATATACTGCTGTGATAATACTTGGCCAAAAAGTTACTAAAACGAATATTAATAATGATCCATCATTATTGGATTTGTCTTCTCCAATTGATGCTGCTATCTCTGAATGTACTTTGAATGCAAATACAGATAAAACTAATAACACAGCGGCAACAAATTCACAGTCGGATATGGAAGTTCTTGGAGATATTTTCAATTCTTTAGGAAAGACAATGGATTTCTCTTTAACTACGGATACAAATATTTTAATGCCAGAGCCAATGATAATGGATCCTATAAATGTTCAACAAAATGGAAAGAAAAGTATGTACATTTATTAAACGATTAATCACCAAATACTTTATGAAGTATAATTATTATCATTTTATTTTGTTAAAGTTGATGATAATGTTGAGACACCTATAAAGAAAATGGATAGTAAAGCCAGAGCATTAGAAGAATTAAATGAGTTAGGAGAATCTCTCCTTAAACAGAGCTTGTCATATAAAATAGCAAAAGAGTCATCTTTGGATGGAAAGTTAGTGACAATAATATAATGTGTTTAATATTTTTTTCTTTTTACTAATATGATTTTTTTTTATATTGTAACCTTTATATTTTTTTATTATAGGAAAATACCTTTAGCTAATGTCGCAAAATTTCAATCTAGATTTGATCATCACAATTTACTTGGTTTATCTTCTACGAATAATAATATGACCCAGCACAATATAGTAGAAAAATCAAGTAAAAAAGAAAATGAAAAAGTGAAAAATGATTCTATATCTTCAAATTTTCTTAATGGTGATAATAAATTAGTCGATATATCACAATCTCATAACAAAAGTAAAAACATTGGAATAGATGAAGAAAACACATTGATGAAAGCGAGTGACATGCCAGCATTAACTGTTAATTCTGAACCAGTAATCAAACCTCTAACTGATATTAATGTAAATCTTCAAGATATCAAACCAGGTATATAGAAATATTTAAAATCTATAAATATATGTATTTACATTATAAATGCACGTAAATTGTATCCGTTTACATAGGTACAAATCCACCTATAACAGTAATAGAAGAAAAAAATGGTATTACGGTAGTACTTCATTTCGCACAAGACAGTCCAAGACCAGATGTTTCTGTAATAGTAGTTACAACAATGAGTAAAAATACCAAACCACTTAGCAATTATTTGTTTCAAGCAGTAGTACCTAAGGTAAAACAAAGATAAGATAAAAATTCAACTGTTTCGTACTCTAATATACAGCTTTATTTTGTATAATATATTTTGTTATTCTTTATTTATGTAAAGAGATGTAAGTGCAGACTTCAACCTCCTTCTGGTACAGAATTACCAGCACATAATCCATTTCTTCCACCGTCAGCAATTACACAAATTATGTTAATCGCAAATCCTCTTAAGGTAATACAATATACTATGACAACTTGTGAACATGTATTTTGCACATGACTAGTAATATAATCATATCTTTGAATTATTTTAGGAATCAGTATCCTTAAAGTTTATGTTGAGTTATACAATGGATGATGAAACTTTTACTGAAATGGGTGAAGTTGATAGACTACCAAATCTATAAAATTAATAAGATTAAATAGAACGTAAGAGTATGAGTAATATGATCATAATATTCTTTGAAATACAAGTGAGAAATATTTCTGAACTGAGCATATACAACTACATTTCACTCCATTATATCACTGGACAAAAATGAATCTTATTAGCGTAAGTGAATGGAACATGTTCTTTTATTACATATATATATATACATTTTTTTTCCTAACATTATAAGAACATTCTTTAAATATGCAGACAATTATGTAGGTATAAAGGTATTTACTTGAATTGTTCCACAAAGTAATTACTATTCACAAACACAATTATTTGCATATTAATAAAACATAATTGATGTGAAATAAAATTCTAAGTTAAACAGCGCTTTTAAAATATTTCAAGCTAAATAATGAAGTTTCAAATAATAAATAGTTGAAAATGGTTTATTATATAAAAAAAAATGATCAAAGTACAAGTACTTATAGCACATATTTATAATAAATTGTTGAAGTGATATTCATGTTTAGTACATATGCTATAACATGATGCAAAAATAGCAAAAATAAACACGTTTAAATGACTTAATCTTTATAAAAATTCCATTATATTAATTTTTTATAAATTGTCACAAAATATTCTTTATGTTATAATCACATCTTTGATATATTGAATAGAAAGTATTGTTGAGTTGAAATTAGTTATAATTATTAAAATATTATCTTTATAAATATAATTTCATTTTTATGATAATATGCAATAGTATTAAATATATAAGCATTTGTTACTCGGATGAAGCATTTCAAAGTTATTTTTAAATTTACATCATTAAAATTTATTTCGTCGACATTTTTTACAGTATGCTTACTCGTTTAAATTATAAGCGTACAATTTGTTTAATTTAACAAATTCAGCTACAACTATTAGATTTGTTTTATTTTATATGATATATAAATTCATAATTAATATGTAAGAGCGCAGTTTACTATATAATATATTCTTTAACATAAACACAAACATCTTCCTACATTGGAAATTTAACGAAGATAAATTATTGTGATATGTAATATTTATAATATTACAGTATAGATTATTAATGCCTGCATGAAAAATGGAATGAATTGAAAATATGAAGTCAATGGAACTTCTTAAATGTACAACTTCTTTGAAATTCCTTTCCTATTATTTTAATGATCTCAAAAGCTTCTATCAATTTTATAGACACTTAATTGTTGATTACAAGACACACAATGATTTGTCAAATAGTAATTATAAATAATATGTGTTAATCAAATTTCAAAGTATGCTTTTTAAGAATAGAATTTTCCTTTTATTGTTTACTTTGTTATAGTTGTTGAACATTAATAGTTATATGTTAATAGAATCAGTTCCAACTGATTAAGCATCTCATAAATCAAAATATATATTAGTTATTTCATTACATTCAAACTGGTGTTATTACAATTATCCAGACAAAGTCATAATTTTTATTGAAACAAATGTTCCAATTTTTAATTCTCACAACAAGTGTAAAAGTTGATCCTTACACAAAAATTAATAACAGGAATTGTAAATAAAAAGAAATGTAATATGACTTTGAGCAAACGTTGATTAATATTGACTGAAATATATATATATATATTTGTGTGAAAAATATAAACGAAAATATATATATTATAACAATTAATCAATATTAATCAATACATATACATAAATACTATTAATGTTATAGAGATATGAGCTCATATGTTGATATATCTATAAAAAGACATTTGCAAATAGAAACAGTAATTTTTGTATCATTGAAACTTTAAGGTAATAATACTGATACAAAATTATGCACTTGTATTTATAACCATTTAAAATACTATCGTGTTTTTATTTTTACTTTTTATTTCTTATTAAAAGTTAAGCTGTGAGACTTTTGTACTTAGTATTAAAAGTGATGTTTGAGGCTATATAGTATATACATTGTGTGTATGAAACATTAATTTAAAATGCGAAGTTCCATATTGACAAGTCTATCTCATATTTTATATTATATATGCCTTCCTAATTTTTTATTTAGTAAATATAAAAATCATATTAAAAATTTGTAATATAGTATAAGTATTTAAGATTTCAAATTTGGAAGACTATATGTAACATTAAATGATATGTGAATTGAAAGGCACAGTATCTATATATACAATTAGTGTTAACATTTTCTTAGGATTAAATGGAACCTTGAATAGTAGTATAGGCATAGAAACAAGTATAATGAATATAATCACACATGTGTAACCAAACAGGTGATTGAAAGATATTCTCAGGTAAATTTACTAATAATGAACTGAGAGATAGTTCTTCATGATATGCAATAAATGAGTAAATAAGTGTAAAACAAAACTTATAATTTATATCTTCGAATTTTCTTTCATCTCTCTCTCTTTCTCTTTCTGGGAGAAATTCTTACATTATATTATAAATTCAAATATAAAATATTCATTATTATACTAAATTTCTTAAAGTACAGATAGTTACTATTAAAATGGGACAGTTTGCTCTAAAATTGCAATTGTGGATATATTGTATATGAAAGTTTATAAATATTACAGAATCTTGGCACTGTTTGTACAAACAACAAAAGTATATTACACTTCTAATTATATATTTACTTTTTATCTTTTCATTATACTTGTTTTTAAGCTGTAACTATAAACATCTAGATTTAATTAAGGTTATGTCATCAAACTATAAAAGGTGAAAAAGTATATTTTATTTTTAGAACAAACATATTAAAAAAAGGAATGAAAAGATTTGAAAATCTCGAAAATGATATTTATTTTTTTTTTATTCTTTTTTTTTCTTGTATTCTGATATATAAGATGTATGTCAAGAAATATATTTTACAGAGTTGTCTCAATATTAAATTATACAATAACAGCACATAATATGTATATTTAAGCATTAATAATGAAATACAAGTTTAATTACAGATTCCTGATCTACTCTTAATCTTTCCATTTTATTTAATAATTATCAAATATAATAACTTTTATTAAATAATATTTTCCAGAAGTATTATATATAATATCATTTCAATTTCATTGAAGAAAAATTGTAGCATAGTATAGAACAATAAGATCATATTAATTGTTTCATGTGCCTAAAGTAATGTATACTGTGTAGTAACTTTGATTTATTTAATTAAATTTTGTTTGCTAAATTTTAATATTTGTAATAGAATATAATGTTGTTATTTAAATGAATTATTAATTTTATAGATACGTATGTAATATTTTTTATGTAGTATGTTACCTAACAATTTGCATGAAAGAAGATATTGAAATAGACCTAAAAGTTTTCATGCAAATTTTATTATATGTTAAATGCTATTAAAAAATACTTTATTTTAATTCTACCTTACTTAATCTTTGTGATAATATTATTTTATTGTTACAATTACTAAAAGTAACTTTATAGCAAATGTATAATAGTTCGAAAAAATAATGGTCCACGAGAATAAAGCTAAGGCATATAAGGTGGTAGAATTAAGCGATGCTTATTATATTAATAGTTTATATATATATATATATATATTATTTGTAGAACTATTATTTAAACTGTAATCTAATTAATATATCTAATGAAAAACTAAGGCCACTCATTTTCGTTATTTTCGTTTTCTTGATTCTGTTATTTTAGAAGGATATTTAATTGTATTTATAATGAAACTAGTTTAACTGCATGACTATTTTTTGTTTAAGCGTATAGAGTGTTATGAGAACAGAATTTTTCCTTCTCTTAATTGCAGAATCAATAAAAGTAAATAGAATTATCCTTTTCTAAAATATACGAAATTATTTTAAGCGATACAATCCAAAATGGAATGTATAAATAGTTTAAAACATGTTCTAAGATGGCAGTGACTCCTAGATGATATCTAAACCTCATTATTTTCATTATTGTGTATGTATATATTAAAAACTGAAAAAAGGAAAAAAAAGGAAAAAAAAAACAAGAAAAAAAGTTGGATAAATATACTAAGAATATTAATTTGATAAAGATACAAATTTTTTAATAGACTTGTAATGCAAAAGCATATATTATATCTAATCCATATAATAAACTTGACTAAAATCTTTGATGTGGATGGTAATGATCAAACCACGAACATCTTTGATATGCCTGCGACATATCAATTTACCACTTAAAACTTCACCTATAACAACGATTTTATATTATTTCTTTTCTAATCTTGCAGTTTATGATGTTAGAAATATGCATATCCATTTCAATCTTACCTTCGGTTATGCTAATAGGTTCTTTTAAAGAAAATACTGTCTGTTTCCAGTGCGTGGGTGAAGCATTTGGACCAGTACTAAAACTGACTGAATTTTCTAAATCAAAGAATACATCAAAGTAACCAATTATTGCAGTCAATGATCCAGTTTTTTTCACAATTAAATTGAAAGGTGCTGAGAAGTTTACACAGTCTGTAGTAACAGTATATAAGTCAAATGTTTGAATCTCGGCAGCAGTAGTTATAATATATTCAGACCTACAAATTTCTATGCTTGGTTCTCTCAAAACTTCAGCTTTCATACAGCTCATTTTAAAACCATAGACATTGGACCAATAATCAATCAAATCTACATATCTTTCTAAAAATTAATTTATCTTTCTTATTTCCCTTGTATAAATTCAAGAAATCTTAAGAAAATGAATATCAATGAAAATAGTATACTGTACTACTTACGTGTATCTCCACTTCCAACTATACTCATTGAACATCTATTTGGCATTAATATACCATTAGCAACTAAATAATGATCCCTTGCATAAATGATTGTGTCTAACATTCCTTCAAATAACAAAAAATATCCCATCCATTCGGAAATAATTGCATCTACTTTTTCTTCTTCGAGTGTAATGTCTTCTAAGCGACCTTTTTTTAATGTAATAATGTTATCTAGATTGTTTTCTCTGCAATAGATATGAACTTAAGATTAACAAAGGTTTAAATTTTTATCCAATATCTTATGGCATAGAAAATAAAATTTATATTTTATTTTTATCCATTAAAGCTACCTTACAATATCCATAGCATGATATATTACATCAGACTGATCAACACTGATAACTTTACGACAACCAGACTTTGCTGCAAACATAGACAGGATACCTGTACCACAACCTACATCCAACATTATACAATTGCTAAATCTAATGGAATTTGTAAACAGTGCATCACGATAACTTTCTGTTCGTATTTTGTCCTATACAAAAAAGATATATGATATATTATTTATATATTATTTATATTTATATATATATTGTTTGTATTATTTATATATAGTTCTTACACTTAAGATACTTTATATAAAATATAATATAATATAAATCAATAATATATACATACTGTCAACATTTCATGATGAATAGCAAAATGACTGTATGTATTAAAATAACCCTCATCTGTACGTGAACTACGCTTTTTATCAGTTATTTCCTCTATGTTTTCTTGCTCTTCATCCAAAACTAATTTTTGTGCTTTTTCTATCATTTCGTTTACTTGCTGAAATTGTATTAATGCATTAACTTGAATCTCTTTATGAGAATATATCTGGCAAGATAAAAAAAAAGAATATTATATACAATACAATGATCACATCTTGATACCTGTTTAGCTAAAAAGCATGCTAATTCACGTTGTTCTAGTTGTGCTTTAAGTGTCTGAATCGTCCTTTGCAGTTCAGCAAAATGTGCTTCCGATAAAGTAACGCACCCATTCTCTGAATTTACAGTGTAACTAATAGTGTTTACAGGTTTGTTTTCTAAATCTTCGATATCTTGAAGAAGAAAAAAAAAATATTTGTACAGACACATATGCATGTATATGTATACATGCACATGTCGCGTAAAATGTTACGATTCGAAATTATTAAATGTAAATTTAATATTTGTAAGAATTACTGAAAAAATTATTTAAAAAATATTGTGTTTAGCGTATTAGCAATAAACATACGTACTAGCATCGCGTAAAAACAATTAAATTATCCAATATTTTTCACTTATTAGTAGCAGTACACATAGAAGCATGTTCTGAGAACTATCCATTTTATTAACATTGTTAATCTCACCTGATATTATGCCAATTAATATCAGAATTATGTCGAATTTATATAACGTAATTTGGTACATATTTGTATAACATTGCATGCATCATTTTCCTATACATATAATACATTATATCAAATCTATGATTGATTAATTAACATTGAAATGTTGGCAGTTACACTGTTTATTGCTTGTGTAATATTAATAACGTTAACTATACACAGCGTACTGCAAGATGCTACTATATCACATTGCAACATATAAACAAATATATAATACAGTTACAATTTTACAGATCAAATTACAAATGACTGCTATACATTAATTTTAATTTTAATATACAATTAGCCAACAGCATACTAACATTATAGATTCTTTATAATAACTTACCATACATTAACAACGGATCGTCTTCTATAACAGGATATAAATATTCATCATCTTGCCAATCTTTTATACATAAAGTATTTAATTGTTCAGGTTGAATGTTCTTTTGACGAATGAAATTGATTAACTTTATATAAGAATATGAGTCAAGAGAATGCTTTGTTATAAAATTTCTTAAAGCAAAATTATGAAGTACTTCAAGATGCTTCAATGCATTTGTTATCCCATCTGTAGTATCCTTACAAAAAAGACATATAACAGTTTGAATATCCTCATTAGTTTCACTCCAATCATCACCACTATCCGCATCACTAGTTTCATCCATTTCAATGTCTGGCATTACTTCTGTCAATAACAAAATAAAGATAATTAAAAACAATTAATTTGGTTATAAATAAAATACAACAATCTTAAGTATACTATCGGTATTCCGTAACTGTCATTACATATGTATAGAAGAGTTTTACATGCAAAAAGAAATCTAAAAATGACATAAAATTATAATGATTATGTTAAGTATGACCAAATCAAGAAAATATTAAACTTTAATAATCAAATATATACTAATTCTATACCTTGTTCTGTCATGATAAAGATTATAATATTATTGATGCTCACGATGTTTTATACATAATATTGTACATAATGCTCTTTTTAGGTTAGAAAATATATATGACACACGAACTATGTTTTTATAAGATTAGCGACAAAGTATCATATTGAATTTTTATAAATTCAAGCATGAAATGTAGCAAAGAGAAATAGTTTTAAATAGAGTGGACACTGTCGCATAACTTTGGAAAAAGTTGGTTTAGGGTCAGAATTAGTAACTTTTGATTAAACATGTTGGAATTGAAAACGATTCCTCGCATGTTCTTAACAATCAATGATTATTGGCAATCGTTTTACGAACACATTTAAGTATCTCATAAGTATCAGCCCTATTGCGACCTTGGCTTCATTAATACATGTATTACGTTCATATTTCTGGTGGAGTGGTGAAAAAATAATAGGAATCCCGATTTAGAGACCCCCGACGAAAGGCACGAGGTGTAAGGGCAACGTATAACGATCGTGACAATAGTTAGTGCTGTCCCACTCGAGCTCGTTTGTTCCATTTAGAAGGCCTAATAATGCTTACGGTAAATACAAGACTTCGACAAGGCACACATGATTCAAGTAGTAAGAAACATTTGACGTCAGCTGTTTGAATAACGAAAGTGTTTCACTAATCATTGTCGTTTTTTTCTCTTTTTTTCAGACTGCTTTGAGAGGGATCGCACGACGATCGTTTTCGACATCAAAATGTGCGCCAGCACAACAGGTTCATTATATCTTTTATATTTTATACATATTGTTAAAACATAACCTTTAATTTACGTTCGAGATATATCTTTACGTTTAAATATTTCTCATATATCATTAAAACGACGGCAATTTTAACCGTAGAATTCTTTTCAGTAATAATTCTAATAATGATAGTTTGGAAATTCGATATTTATGTAAATAATGATTATCTAACAGTATTGCTTCTTCAAGGACAGAGAAGGTCACACATTTTTATTTCCAACCAATGTAACATTCATTTCGCGCTGATAAAAGAACTCTTTAGTTTCCTTAGAATGTTATAACTGATATGCTAGCTTTATCCTCAAATATTTTCATTTATCAAGTTATATTAAAGTATTTACATAATCTTGTCACTATAGATGACTGTAAGAGATGCCTTGAATTCTGCCCTGGATGAGGAGATGGAAAGAGATGAGAAAGTGTTTTTACTTGGAGAGGAAGTAGCACTTTATGATGGAGCATACAAGGTTTCTAGAGGTCTCTGGAAAAAGTATGGCGATAAACGTGTCATTGATACACCAATTACAGAGGCTGGTTTTGCTGGCATTGCTGTTGGTGCTGCAATGGTAAGTAATTGTCTTGTACGATTCGTGCTGTCATAAGATATTTTTCATTTTTATTTAATTCTAATTAAATTTGATAGGCTGGCCTTCGACCAATTTGCGAATTTATGACTTTCAATTTTGCTATGCAAGCAATCGATCAAATAATTAACTCTGCTGCTAAAACCTTTTATATGTCTGCTGGAAAGGTTAATGTACCTATTGTCTTTCGTGGTCCAAATGGTGCAGCTGCGGGTGTAGCTGCTCAACATTCTCAGTGCTTTGGTGCTTGGTATAGTCATTGTCCTGGTTTAAAAGTGGTTTCGCCTTATAATAGCGAAGATGCAAAAGGTTTATTAAAAGCTGCTATAAGAGATCCTGATCCAGTTGTTGTATTGGAAAATGAGATCCTCTATGGAGTTCAATATCCTATGTCAGACCAAGCTTTGGATAAAGATTTCCTTCTACCTATTGGTAAAGCAAAAATAGAACGTGTTGGAAATCATGTTACTTTAGTGGCACATTCCAAGGCCGTTGAACAAGCTCTTGAAGCTGCTAATGAACTTGCTGGAAAAGGGATAGAAGCAGAAGTAATCAATCTTCGTACTCTTAGACCACTAGATATAAATACTATTGTGCAATCTATAGTGAAAACAAATCATTGTGTTACTGTAGAGCAGGGTTGGCCACAATGTGGCATAGGAGCAGAAATTAGTGCAAGAATTTCTGAAAGTAAGTTTCATTTTTAATTTCTACATTTAGTCTTAATTGATATAGAATATTTAATGTATATTGATAAATCTTTTTTTTTCTTTTTATCTTTACAGGCGAGGCCTTTTATCATCTAGATGCACCAGTAATCCGTGTAACAGGTGCTGATGTTCCTATGCCATATGCTAAAAGTTTGGAAATAGCAGCTTTACCTCAAGGGGGCGATGTAGTATTTGCTGTAAATAAAATATTAGGGGTAGAGTAGTAAACGGTAGAAATAATTAGGTACAATTAATATCCCTTTAATTCTTTTCCTTTTCCTATATGTTCAACTTTTAGTATTTCCTTACTTTAAAATTTCTATGCGTAAATAAATACGTATAATAAGTACAAAGCTAGAAAACAAATAGAACAATTCCTCAGCGAAAGATCAATTTGACGAACATTCTTTTCAATGTTCAAGATATAGATTTTAAACAAAATTAAATATAACACACATTAATTTAATGATTACAGGGATTAATAAATTATACAATCTTTATACAGATATGCATAAGGTTTCATTAAATATTTAAATAATGAATGATATACACATTGTAATAATATATTCTTGAAAAATACAATCATATATTAAATATTTATAAAATCAATTGTAGGATAATATATTATTTATTGAATGGGATGTATACTTCAATGTTAAATTGTGCTATTATATTTAAATTATGCTTTGCAGTTCTTTTTTGTTTCTTTTTTATATGTGGAAGTATCGTCTGAAAATTTTTATTATATATGTTTGTAAATATGAGAAATATCAATATACTGCCATATTTGAAATTGCAAATTGTCTTTGTTTAATGAGTTTAGCTATAACACAGAAATATGCCAAATTCTTGTTGTAGACCATTGATATAAAAAAAAAAAAAAAACATTAACATGCTACATTTGCTTATTTATTACAAAGAAGTAATAATTTGTTATATACACATCACTAATTTGTCTTTCGCTTCTGTAATTTTTTACACGTTTAAATATTTATCACATTTATTTTGTTTGTTATTTCAGCGTTGCTTGTTAGTGGTCATGTGTGATACATACGTAATAAGCAACATGTTACAACTGTCATATAACGTTCAAATGCATCTCTAATTTCAATTTCTCTAAAAACAAAAAAAAGACAAGTATTTCTAAATTTTATAAAAGTTTTGCATTTGCAGAAAGTTCAATGATAAATATTCATACCTTAACACATCCATATCCAATGCACATTGCATATACACAGATAAGAAATTTCTAAGATCGGTATGTGACCAATTGACTTGCTTCCATGGCTCTATACATCTTTCAACCAATTCTAAAAAGAAAAATCTCAATTCTCTAGATCTATGCAGATTACAGCCTATTCCTAAGATAGCTCTTGAGTAAGAACGGAAATTTGTATCAACCTCTTGATACGAACGTTCAAGTAACATTGGTTTAAGTTTGATACACACCAAGCTAAAAAAACATATTCATTTACAACATTTATATTAGAATAGTTAATACAGATTTAGTATAATAATCGTGTTATAACTTACTGTTTGTGATGTTTATCATTTTCTAATAATACTCTACATTCTGCAAGTTCTACCAAGAATTCTCTGTCAAGATCTGTATCAAAATATTCTGATCCAACACATCGATAAGTCCAAGCCGCCATCATGCTATTCGCACAATGATACAGATCAGGAAATGTTAAAAATTGCAATTTCCTTTTATTCATTTCAAATCTGAGACAAGCTATGAATACTACTGCCGCATAACGTCTATATATTTGAATATATATACATATATACATATACACATACACATACACACATATATATATATATATAAAATCCTGTTAAAAATAGTATTGTTAGAGATAAAATTAATCTTTATGTACTTAGCAAGATCTTCAGAAAGTAAAAAATGTTGTCTGATGTTGGCAACTAGAGAGCCAGGCAAATCTTCAACGACTTTGAAAACTCTTTTGACATTGTCATACTGTCTACGACAGCTTTTCAAAGTAACTCCAGTCTTTTCAGATACTTCATCCATATCTTTTCTACTTTTTGACGTTAACTTTTTTCCTAGTAATTCTCGAACAACAATATCATCAAATTCATAGTACCTAAAAACACATTATCATATTTATAATATCTAAAAGCATAACAATAAAAATAATTTCTATCATATGATACATAAGTAAACAAAAAATAAAATCACATTCTTACATTTCTATAAGCATTTGACTAGTTTGAGGTTCTATTTGAAATGCCAGTTGTTCGGTTGCAAGTTTTGTAGGAGTATGAAGTAATTTTTCCAACAAAGCATATGTACGATAATGATCAAGTACATCGGAAGCAACTAAATCTAGAGGAGCATTAGTTTGTATACAAATTCCACGCTGTTGTAAGATATTAACTGCATCGCTGGCTGTTAAAGAAATATTGATAAAGTATTTGAAAATATTGGTACGTATCATAAAGATATAATAAACGAAAGACTTACAAGAGTGCCCATCAACCCAAAGTTGATAAATTTCAGGATCAACGAGAGTATAATTACTGACAAAAACATCAACCTCGGACATCATTGCGGAGGTTATGTTCAAACGTTTGACATGTTACATTCTATATATTTATTATTATTAATTATATACTTCAGATTATATTCAATAGATTCATCATATTTTTTCCTAAATATTTTGTATTTTTCAGTTTCTTTTAATATCTTTCAAATATGAAATGAATAGACAAATTACAGTCACAGATTAACAAATTTGTATGTACAATTATTTATTTATTTCTTTTAACACATTACATTGGATTACATTAGTATTTTCATTATCATGATTCTCATTATTCGTATTCATATATCATGACATATACATACACACGTACACACATATATATATATACACACATATATACGCCATTCTCTTCGATCGCTAGAAAATACGATTATCGAATTTGCGAGGGTTCGTTTCGATAATCGAAACACGAATAATATGTCTACTACCGGTTTCGCGTGGACGATCGTATCGTGGATAATGTTAATCAATATTTTGCTTATCTCTTTTCGTGTACATATATTAATAATGAATACATTGTTAAATTGGTATAATATGATAAGGCCTTTTAAAGGAGACAAATTACGATCGAACTATTCGTGCGTTACTATATACACGCGTACGTGATATTTCTCTCTTTTTTTTTCGTTTTAATATTAACGACGAAACTTGCACGCGAAACTTCACGCGCACGATTCGCATACACTGACGAGTTTTAACGGTGTCCTTTCAGGCAGAAGATGATAGATAAACAAAACAAAAGTGAAAGTGTACGGTATAATGTCGACGTCGGCGTGGACATCGACATCGCCAACGACATCGTCGAGGAACATTAGATATGTATGTAAGTACATCATATATACATATATAAGTTTATATATATATATATATATAATACGTGCTGTAAGTTTGCCGGTTATCTCTATCAAAATGTGAATTATTGTTGTAATCAGAGGCGTATCTATGGTGGGGCAAATAGGGCATGTGCTTTGGACGTTAAATGTCAGGAGGTAGAGAGTGGAGCCGATGGGGTGGGGTGAGGGGTGGATAGAACGCGAAAAAGTCGAGAGACGGCGTCCGTCGAAACGAATTAATTTCCGAGAAAAATTGATAAGAGATGAATTTAGGAGAAGCGAGGTCCTAATTAAAAGAAAAAATAAGGAAATAAATAAAAATATACAAAAAAAAAAGAAAAACATGGGAATTGGAAGATAATGCTACGCGTGCGAAGGTTGGATAGAGACAGGAGAGGTACTACTACGCAATTTCCGTGATTGACCTAGGCACTGTTAACGCTATATACGTCTTTGATTGTAATGGAGAATCTTCTTTGGTGACTATTTTTGTAGAGTCCAACCAACAAGTGAAATTCGACGATGTAAACGTAATCGTATGAATATTGATTCCTGTTCTTACGAACTCTTTTTTTTTATTATTGTTTTTTTTTTGACATAAAATGACTTGATTGAGATGATTCTTTTACACACACACACATCCGCGTGTACATAAAATCTTATATATTGTCAGGCTTAATTATTTTACGTTAATTATTTTTGTTGGCTTATTGTTTTTTTTTTCTTTTAATTAAGTTACAGAGTGATTTTCAATGCGCTCTCTCTCTCTCTCTCTCTCTCTCTCTTTCTCTATGATTAGGGTGTCCCCTAAGTCTCTTTTGTGCCACATATTCATTTCGCATAAAAAAAAAGGAAGAAATTTATGGGACAACTTAATACTTGTTAAATATTTGTATTAAACAAACAGTAAATATTTTATGTAAGACAAACGGATCGTTACAAATGCACGAGTTATTATGGTTCATTATAAATAATTAACGAAAGCGTCGGGTTTGCCGGCCCGATGATATTTTATTATAAAAAAACTGATGATCGAACGTTTAAAAAAAATGTTAATCCTCCCACCCCCTTCGAGTAAACGGGTGCCCATTTTGAATATGCCTTCTTATGTTCTTAGAGATGACGCATTTGATAAGGAGATATAACTGTTTAGATAAAAACATTATCTTCTGATTGTATTATACTTAATATTACTAAAAGTACATATATATATATATATATATATATATATATATATATATATATATACATTTTAGTTTTGATCTTTTCGTACGGTCCTCTAGCACGTTGTTGCGATTGTATTCTTTTGTCCTTTCTTTTTTTTTACTTCTCTCTCACTCTCTCTCTATCTTTCTCCGTTTCTATCCCTTTTTGATCCCTTCTCTTTCGCTCTCGCTGTTTCTCCATTTCTCCAGGCGTTTCACTATTCTCTCTCTTTCTCTCTTACCGTGAGAGGATTCTGTCCTTCGCAGAGAGGAGGAAGGAAACGCTCCAGGAAATTCATTTGCAGAGACGTGGCACTGCGCGGCAAAACACGAATGATATATTTACATGGCGCCGAGGGAGAGAAACCGGCGAGATGGATTTACTCGAGAGAGCTTTATCGAGCGTTACGAGCTACCGTGCGCGACGTATAAAGCGTACCTTTCGAGAAGTAGAAAGGGATTCGAATAGATAGATAGATAGATAAAGAGAGAGAGAGAGAGAGAGAGAGAGAGAGAGAGAGAGAGAGAGAGAGAGAGAGAGAGAGAGAGAGAGAGAGAGAGAGAGAGAGAGAGAGAGAGAGAGAGAGAGAGAGAGAGAGAGAGAGAGAGAGAGAGAGAGATTTCTAATACGAGATATCTTTTAACGAAGATCATATTTTCTTACTATATTTATTTAATTTTTGTTGGGTTGGCAACTAAGTGATTGCGGATTTTAAATGAGAATCTATCGATAAAATCCGCAATCACTTAGTTGCCAACCCAATAGATAGAAATAAAGATTAAGGATTGGCGTTCTAATTAATTTCTAATATGAGGTATTTTTAATATAATCATATTTTCTTGCTTTATTCAGATTTTAGAAGGATAGATAGATGGATGGATGGATGGGAGGGTGGATGGATGGATAGAGAGACAGGAAGAGAAAGAGGATTACTACTGTCACTGATTTCTAATACAAAATTATTAATGAGGATCATATTGAAGCTTGTTTATTCAGAATCAGATAGATAGATAGATAGATAGATAGATAGATAGATAGATAGATAGATAGATAGATAGAAGAGAGAGAGAGAGAGAGAGAGAGAGAGAGAGAGAGAGAGAGAGAGAGAGAGAGAGAGAGAGAGAGAGAGAGAGAGAGAGAGAGAGAGAGAGAGAGAGAGAGAGAGAGAGAGAGAGGAGAGAGAGAGAGAGAGAGAGAGAGAGAGAGAGAGAGAGAGAGAGAGAGAGAGAGAGAGAGAGAGAGAGAGCGCTGCTATAATGATCTAATTTCCTTGTTCTAATTTCTAATACATTCGAAAGATAAAACACATTAATATGTGATCTTTTACTGAAAATTATTTTGTAACTTTATTTGTTTAGTTTTTATATAGATAGATAGGTAAATTAGATTCATAATTGGATATGTAGATAGAAAAAGAGGATTTTTGTTCCAACTAATTTCTAATACGTTCGTGTACGTGTCTCGAACGGTTTCTTTGTATATTTTTTTTAATTCATTTTTGTTTTAATTTTTTTTTTTTTCAGAAGAAAGTGCTTCCATTTTCTTTCTCTCTCTCTCTCTCTCTCTCTCGCTCTCTCGCTTTCTTTCTCTCTCTTATAATCTTTTTCGAAGGTTTAAATTTAATACGTTTAGAGAGGAAAAGAAGAAAAAAAAAATACATTAATGTAAGATTTTTAATTAGAGCCATATTTATTTGAAGATTCTTGCTTTATTTATTAAATATGTTGTGTATACACGTGCATGGTTAACATAGAAAAGATATTATCTTTTCTTTCTTTCATCTTTGTAAATGTCTCAAAGATTTGAAATTGAACACATTTGGGGAAAGAACAAAGGAAAAAGGAAATACTTCAACACGAAATATTCCAATCTAAAGAGCGTCTAAGCAATATTTATTAATATGCAATTTAATAATACGTTAATATGGAGAATCATCTTCTTTCTTTTTATTTTCTTTTTTCTCTTTCATAATATATATATATATATATATATATATATATATATATATATATATATATATATATATATATATATATATATATTTATATGTAATACGAAAGAAGATATTTCTCGATTTTTATTAACAAACAAGATCGTGGTGGTTCTTGTTTCTAAATATTATTTACATGCATATATTTATCGTATATATTATATGTTTACAAGCGAGAAAAATAGGCACATGGAAAGATATCGATGTTGAAGATTTCTTGGGGTTGGGGGGGGAGGGGGGAGCGTGGGAGGGCAAAGAAATGAAAGAAAAGAAATGTGAAAAAAAAAAGAAAAATGTTTCACCTTGACATTGCTTGGTTTTTCCCTCTTTACATCTTCTCTATCTCTTTCTCTCTTTCAATATTTCTTTCTCTTTTTCTTTCTCTTTTTCTCTCTCTTTCTTTCTTCCACTTTTGATTGCGCAAATGTTTCTTGCCTAACTTTTATCGTTATCTACTATTCTCTATGATAAATGTTATGTTACGTTATTAAACTTGACTTTTCGTCGAGTTTTAGGGTCTAATATAAATAATCACAATCATGCTTATATCTATGGATGTGTAAGTATATGCATAACGTTCGATGTAACATAAATAGATACATACATGCATGCATATATACACGTATACATACAAATATACATAAATATATGTACGAATACATACAAACATACATACGTAAATACATATATAATATACATAGATACGTAGATGAATACGTACATAAGTAAATACATGAGTTATACATACATACATACATATATATATATATATATATATATATATATATATATATATATATATATATATATGACACGTGGCATAAAATCCACGTTGTTCGCATATCCCGCGCGTTGCAGGAGGTCATACGATCATATTTTAAATAAAATTTCAAATGCTTCTCATTGACGTATTTATATAAATACATGTACGTGTATATATATACATATATATGGATATGTATACACGTAAATGTGAAATTTAGCTTGAAATTTTTTTTTCATACTATATATAAACAAAGTTGAATATTATCGAGTTAATTAACGACGACCATGACGGTATCTTAATGAAATAATTAATATTGCACGAAAACTAACTAATTTACAATGCTTTATTTTACATTGTTTTATATATTTCAATAAACGATATAATAATTATAAGAGTTATCAAAAATTCGATTTGCATAGAGATAGTACATACGTTATTACAGATAAAATTGTATTATTCCAAGAAATCATTTTATCCGATAGTTATTTTACCTCTTATCTCTTACTTTTTCTCTCTCTCTCTCTCTCACACACACACACACACACACACACACACACACACACACACACACACACACACACACACACACACACACACACACACACGCACGCACGCACGCACGCACGCACACGCACGCACACACACACACACACACACACACACACACACACACATTTTCTCATTAGTATGTATGTATATATATATAATTAATATATTAAAACAAAACAAAAAATGCTTAGTTCTGATAAATATTTGCTTAAGAGAATACTGCTGTGGTTTACATCCTTCTTTCTTTTTTTTTTCTTTTCTTGTTTTTTCTTATCTTTTCTTTACTCACATTTTCACTTCCAATCGTTTTCCTTCTGCTTCAACAACGACAACGTTGTTGGTAATATTTTAATTTTCTTATTTAGAAAATTTACAAAAGCTCTTTTAGACTATATACTTTTGCTTATTATTATTATTATTATTATTATTATTATTATTATTATTATTATTATTATTATTATTATTATTAATATTATTATTATTATTACTATTATTATTATTATTATTATTATTATTATTATTATTATTATTATTATTATTATTATTATTATTATTATTTTTATTATTATTATTATTATTATTATTATTATTATTATTATTATTATTATTATTATTATTATTATTATTATTTCGTTTTTTTTTCGCTTGATATAATTCAAATAAGTGAATATATATATATATATATTTGCGGTAATTAAGTTTGTTCGAATAAAAGCAATAATAACGTATTTGACATTACAAATACGATCATTAATTATAAAATAATTACTAAATAAAGATATTGAAAATAATTATTATATATATATATATATATATATATATATATATATGATGTATGTATTGTATGTATTGTATGTATACGCGCGCGTGTGCATTTATATACATATACACACAGTGTATAGAAAGTAAAATTGAAAATAAAATTATCGAACGTTATCATTGCTTTTCATTGTAGATAAAACCCACTTACATATAGTACACATTACGTACATGCAATACATACATATATTACATACATCACACATTACGCGGACACGCACGAAGACACATAAGCGCAGTGTACGTATATACATTTTAAATATGTACATATACATATAAAAGTTTTACGAGAGAATACAACAAAAATATATTCTCATCAAAGTCGTCCAAAACTGTTCAGTCCCTCCCCCTCCTCTCCCCAAAGGATTTACTTTCCTAACGTATTTTCCATGATGGGTTTCTACAGTATGGCGTAACGAAATTTTTCGTTTAATATACGTATCATACATTCTCTCTCTCTCTCTCTCTCACTCACTCTCATCATCCGCACTAATTTTATCTACTAATTTCCCATGGCTCTACTACTACCATTCTCGATTTTACCTACAGTTAGATATCTAATTTGAAGACGATTTTTAATTGTTCCTACAAATTCCAAAAAATTTCTTGTACTTATATATATATACATAAGTACAAGAAATTTATATATATATATATACGTCCGAAAACTATGTACAATCGTGTAGGAAGTGATTCCTTACGAAAGGATAAGTAAATAACGAAGAATAAAATTGTTTTTTTTTAGTGTGTGAGGCTTAGATTTCACGAAGATCAAATTTTGAAAATCCGTTTCGCATTTCTACAGTTGAAGATACCTAACGGGTTTTTTACTTTTTCTTTTTTTAATTTTCTAGCAACTCACAACTTTTATATTCTAGATTATATAACGGTTCATGAAATATCTTCTTTGTAACTTTTTTTTCTTTCTTTCTTTTACTTTTTTTTTCTTTTTTTTTTCGCAATATATAACTTTTTTTGTTAACCTCATAAATGCCATCTTGCGGAATAGGACATGCACA
>OU426870.1:3517256-3559756 GCA_911387685.1 Dolichovespula media
CGGTGCTGTGTCACGGTCGATCGAGCAGGTGCTGCAGGCTATTTGCATCGCGTGGTTCAGCTGATGCCTTTCCACCCACTTTCTCACCGTAAAACCCACGTCCGTCTTCACCCAACCCTCTGAAAAAGATAAAAGAACATTCAACCTTTTCGTCTACTCTCTCTCTCTCTCTCTCTCTCTCTCTCTCTCTCTCTCTCTATCTCTCTTTCTCTTTCTTTTTCTCTATCTATCTTTATCTCTTTTATTTTCTTCTATGAGATACTTTCTTACTTTTCTACACGCTTCTTCCATTAGACTTTCTAATTATCTATTTAGGGGATGAGAAGATAAGAGAAAAGAAGAGAGAGAGAGAGAGAGAGAGAAAGAGAGAGAAAGAGAGATAGAAGATCGGATGATAATATTATATGTAAACTTTGTATTGGTTTTATGTATTCTATTAGATATCATATCTATATAATATAATAAAATAAAATAAAATAAAATATAATATAATATGTAATATAGAATATTAGATGGTATATCTATAGAAATTAATTTGGTGTGTGTGTGTGTTTATACATAGCAAGTGTATACATTATATAATGATCTATCTATTCGAATTAATATGTGAATTAAAAAAAATTGAAAATAAAATATTATTAATTGAAAATTTAATTAAAATTATTATATCTATACGTAATGTTTTATAAGCAAATTTTTATCATGTTTATCCACGTGTTATATATATGTGTGTGTGTGTATATATATATAATCGAATTTATATAACAATTAAAAATTAAAATAAAATTATTATTATGATATATAATAATAATAATAATGATAATACTAATTGTGTAGTAGTGGTAATAATAATAATAATAGTAGTAGTAATAGTAGTGATAGTAGTAATAGTAGTGATAGTAGTAGTAGTAGTAGTAGTAATAATAGTAGTAGTAATAATGTAGTTAAATATATTTAAATCAATTTCATATTTACTATCGTGTTTATATGTATATGTGTTTACATACTATGTGTTTGATATATATGTAAAAAGTCACGATGATTTACTAATTTAATTGAAAAAATAAACGTCGCGATAATAACTACATTTTATAATTTATGATCCGTCGTGTGTGTGTGTGGGTGTGTGTGTATTCATACACAGAGAAACAAGAGAGAGAGAGAGAGAGGAAAAGAGATCAGTCGTCATTTTAAACAAATTATCGAACGTACGGATCGTGTCTTTCCATTCAAAATAGAAACCAATTGAGATACTAAAGGCAATAATAAGTTAGTTTAATACAGATTTACCTCAGAATCGAACTTTAGACTTTAAAAGAAAAGTAACACGGATAAGAATATATTGGCACTCGTTGATAATCTCTCCTATCGTGTTATTAAATGCCCGTATTAATAATGGCTATAGTGTCACGTATGTGATGTGTAGTTATTTGTTAATAGGACTTTGCTTTGAGGGGGATTGAACAGATTTATATATATATATATATTATACATACATACATACATACATACATACATACATACATGCATACATAGATACAACATACATATATACATACATAGACACATAACACACACACACACACACACACACAAGTATATGATATTAAATTTGAAATCAATTTCTATATTAATTAATTTTTGTAAATATAATATGAGACGTAATATTATATATTACATATTACATTGTTATATGCTGTGCGTAGATATGATATATAAAAACAAAAACATATACTATAACACTCCATAATAAAAATTGAAACGGATTTGAAGTTAATTCTAATCAACGATGTGATATAAAAATTTGGAGGAAAACAAAAAAAAAGAAGTAAAAAAAATGGAATGATAAATATAAAGAAAAGTTTCATCGAGATTTATTTTCGTATAATTATTTACGGAGTCAAATTTTATTTCGCCGATTATTTAATTCAATTACCTCCTATATCGGTATCGAAAATTGCCACCATTGTGTTCTTTTCGAATCTTTCGCCTTTGTCCCAATGATCCAATTCCGATAGTACAAAAGTTTGATTGAGATCGTCGTTCTCGTCGTATTCCTTATAAAACCAAAGTTGCGCCGAAGTTACATCGACGAATTGCATTTCGTTTGGCAAGTAAAACGTAAAGCAAGCTGCTGGATTGAAACCCGTCAAGTGATTCGAACTTTGTCGGCATTTCTTCGAATCTCCTATCCCTGAAATACACGATTAATTATTATTTGAATTTTTCTTCTTCTTTTTTTTTTTAATAATAATAAACTTTACAAAGTTTCATTGAATGTCATTGTTAGTAGGGGAAAAAAGTTGTTATTATTATTATTATTATTATTATTATATTTCTTATTTCAAATATATCATAATATTACGTATGGTAAAAGTTATCATTATTTATCATATCAATACGTATAGTATCATATTCAGTATTATATATAGTAGTATATATACGATTATACTATTATAGAGAATAAGTTTATAATAATTCTAATATAAATTTAATAAATATTAAAGTAATAAATAAATTTTTTCGTCGATAAAGTAGTAACGAGGATCGCGAAGATTTTTATTTAAGATATAACTCGGTAGGATTGTTTCGATCGGTTATAAAAGATCTATTCGAAATTGATTATACAAAAGTAAATTTGACGTTAACTTAGTTTGGTTAAAGATATTATTCTTTTTCGGATATGAAAATGATTAATAATTCATTCTGCGAAACGCGTAAGACCGTATTTTGTTTGTTTGTTCCTTAAACGTCAGGAGAAAATATCGAATTAGTTTTGTCCAGGTATATGTAACGAGCACGCATGTCGTACCGATCTCATTACAAACTAATTTAGTATCGACATTAGCAAAACCACCATCGTCGTCATTCGAGAAACGATCGTTTTGCATTTTACGTTAGCGTTCGTTTTATGTTAACATTACATTACGTTACGTTACGTTAAATTACCTTCGTATAAGTCGTGTCTAACGTCAGCGAAACTATGAAAGGGTTGACTTGTACATTTTCATTAATATAAGAGAATTAAGGAACTACTAATATTTCCGTAATAATTGAAAACATTCAACGGATCAAAGTAATTTGATAAACAAATAATTACATAAATAAAAGTAACGACATATATATATATATATATTAATAAATTAATAATAAATCAAAATAATTAAAATAATAAATTAAAAATATTAAAATAATTAAATACATAAAAGTAACGATATATATATTAATAAATAAATAATAAATCAAAATAATTACAATAATAAATTAAAAATATTAAAATAATTAAATATATAAAAGATATATATATATATTTATATATATTAATAAATAAAACTGTTTATTGTAATTAAAATCGACCTTGATTTAAACGATTATTAAACAATTATTAATATATTTATTTTAATAATTATAATCGGACATTCTAAAAAGATTATAAGACTTTGTCAGTAATGTATGTGGTAAAAATGTTCTCAATTACTATAGGGAATAAGTATATAATAATTTTAATATAATTCTAATAAATAATTATATTATTAATTATTATTAATTATTGACTGTATTACATGGTATTATATTATTATGGTATAATATTATAATACTATATAAAATATATAATAATTATTATACTTTTTTCACTTATACTATATATAATAGTATGTTACAGTACTAATATTAGTATTTACAATAAATAAGTATATAAATATAGCTTATATTAAATAATAGTACAATACTGTATGGTATAATTATTTATTATTATTATTACTATTATTTTATTATTATTACTATTATTTTATTATTATTATTATTATTATTATTATTATTATTATTTATTATTATTATTATTATTCATTGTTATTCATTATTATTCATTATACGTATTATATCTTTATGAATTGATCATTATCAATTAATGATCTTTATTAATAGATCATCGAGCAATGTAGGAAAGACTTCGAACGGATAGATTTTCGAGAGATATTTATTCTTAGGATTAAATGTTACGAAAATAACATTATTATTAGACTTAAAAGCGATAAAAATATTCATAAATATGTATCAATACATAGTGATTACGAATCTGCTGACAAAGTAATGCGATCGTATGAGAATTTTGATAGATCTTCCTATGAAAAAATGTATGCTGCGCGCGCGCGCGCGTACGTGCGTGTGTGTATCTAAAATATAGCAATTCATTGGCGATCGTGTGTCAGCCGATGTTCATCGATCATTCCGTAAACTCCTCTCTCTCCCTCTCTCCCTCTGTTCTCTCTACCCCTGCTCCCTCACCCCCTCTAGCTCACACTTTTTTTTCTGTCTCTATTTCTGTCTATTTCTCTTTGAATCCATGGAATCTCTATTTACACTGATACATGTCCTTCATATTAGAATATAGATCGAATCGATCTCGTTTTGTCTCTATATGGGTAAAAGGGATTCCCGTTAATAAATTTCTCCTTTGCGAAGTAGAGATTAGAACGATTTATATCCAGGAACGAGCTAGGTAAAATAGTATGACCTATTGAATATGGATAACCATATACTATATATATATGCACATGTGTGCGTGTATGTATGTATGTATGTATGTATAGATGTATGTATGCATGCATGCATGTATGTATGTATGTATGTATGTATGTATGTATGTATGTATGTATGTATGTATGTATAGATGTATGCATGCATGCATGTATGTATGTATGTATATATGTAAGTTATGCGTACACGTGTGTGTGTGTGTGTGTACACGTGCGTGTAGATATATGTATCAAGTAAATAGAGAGTAATGTAGATCGCTTTGGATGTTTGTAACCCATTCGGCGAATGAATCATGTCGCGTAAATGTGTAACACGAATAATCTTAATCGGATGGTAGATATTAACACTTTACATTTTGTTTACGTTTTCTTTTTCGCTCGTGTGTTTTTCCTTCTTTTCTTTTCTTTCTTTTTCCTTCTTTTCCTTTTTTTTTCGTGACAATGTTTAGTCGTGGCTCTACTCTTATCGCACGGAGAAGATTAAAAAAAACATGTAATAAGATAAGTTAATACTATTTGTCGAGAATCTATGTACTTAGTTACATGTGTACATATCGATTTTATAGTACGGAGTACGTTATTCTAAACATGATCTATTTCTGTACAAATGATACTTGATTATAAAAGTCTTCGGTTAATTACTATATATATATATATACATATATGGTCTATATATAGTACAGAAGAACAAATATATAACAAATATAATATATAGTACAGAAGTAGAACAAATTTTAATAATTATTAATAATTATATAAATATTATAAGTTTAATACGACTATAGATTAATATTGTTAATAAGAAATTTGTTGATCCGTGATCATAAAAATTATTCATTTTGATGTCTATAGACAATGCGAGATTATAAAATTGTTTGACAATTTTTTTTTCTTTTTTACTTTACGATTTATGTCTTCTTGTTAATACAATGGGACATTAGAGAAATTGTCTTGAATTAATTTATTTTACTATTGTCATAATTGTTATACAATTACAGTTATAATAACGACTATAATAAATTAATATATATATATATATATATAAATATAAATAAATATAAATATAAATAAATATAAATTATATATACCTACTTATGACCATTTGGGTGTCTGTATGTATGTAAGTATATATATGTATACATATATGTACATACAAAATAGATTAAGAATATAAAAAAACAAAAAAAAAAACAAAAGTCAATACAATATTTTTAATTAAGATCGACATTGAAATGATCAACTCGGTTAACAAATAAATCTATAAATAATCTAATTAGCTTTCTAATACATTTATTCCAATCAACAATTATTTTTTCTATTCTCTCTCACTCTCTCTCTCTCTCTCTCTCTCTCTCTCTCTCTCTCTCTCTCTCTCTCTCTCTCTCTCTCGTTTTTAATTAATCTTAAAGAAATCCCGTTAAACGTGTTTGGTATTGTAAATTCTTTGAAAGTCTTTGATAAAGACGGCGAAACACTTGGTTGACTTACTCGAGAAACTCTGAACAATATAATTCTGGTCGAAAATCAGGGTAGCACAACTCCCGATCCTTTTTCTCCTTTATTATCTAACTTTCGTTGAAATTCGGCAAACGACCGGCGGAACAAAGACGTGGAAAGTCTCCTCTCCTCGTATAATGTTAGATGCAAAAGTTTGGCCTCGTTAACCCGCTACGATTTCGTTTTGTAGAAGCTAAACAGCCGAGGCAGATTACACCGACACGGTTGAGATCACTGAACCGGAAGTATTCGTCGTCCTATCAAATATTCGGTATAGTCAGAGACTCCGGTAAAGGATGGAATCTATTCGCCATTTTATTTAAACATTATACGCATGATAGTTCTTTTGTTTTCTATACCAATTTAAATAAATCGTTAAATAATCGAATATTTTTTTCTTCTTTTTTTTTTTTTTTTAAATTTGTATTTTCATTTACGACATAGGTAACAAATAACGCGTATTTTAAAAATTTTAACACTTTAACACGTTCTTTAACATCGCCATTTTATTATTTCAATATTTCGTCATTGATAAAAATTTTATTTCTAAGTGACACGTACTTCATCGTGTTATTTAATATTATTATTTCATTATTAAACGTATAATAGGTAATACCAAGTATATACATATATAATAATAGAATAGCCTGTTACTATCGAGCCATATCGAATATTTTAAATATTTGATTGTCAAAAAGAAAATTCGTTGATACGACAATTCATATGTAGATCATTCTTTAATACGATAAATATTTCGAATGGAATCAAAAGGAAGATATACATAAATACTATCTTTAATTTCTTTTTCTTTCTTTTTTTTTTTCTTTTTTCGAATGAGTTACACTCTATGTCGCTGATACTAATCACGGTACTTTTCGTTGGAGTTTTTATCTTGAAAAAATGCAACAAACGGACGACGTGCGGTCCATTAAAATGCGTCCTTGTCGCTCGAGGATCGTGATTCGGTGCCGTAATTTCCCGTAAATTCTCACTCGAATGCTGTACATGTTCATACATACTTACGTACGTATCTACATATAATATATATATATATATATATATATATATATATATATATACATATATATATTATAGATATATATATATATATATATATATATACACACATATATATATGTATATATATGTATAGATTGTAACATGAAATGGCTCAGTAGGTTTCAGTGTTTGCATCGCCATGGAAAATTTGAAATTCATGGTCCGCTCTGCTCGTTGCTACGTTACTGGAGTGGACTCTTCACGACGTCATTGTTACTTGTCCTCATTTATACCCTTTTTTCTTTTTTCTTTTCACGGCAAAAAGAGAGACGAGAGAGAGAGAGAGAGAGAGAGAGAGAGAGAGATAGAGAGAGAGAGAGAGAGAGCGAGAGAGCTGTGCAATTATGCAATATTCATATCCTCTAACGGTATTCTTCGTATAAAGGAAAAAGAAATCAAAAAGGACTCTTAGAAATGATTTTATATGTATGTAAGTCAGTGTGAAAATTTTTTCGGTCTTTAAATAATTTCGCATTGTAATTTTGCATCATGAAATATTGTACGTATGTACTTATATATATATATATTTAATTAATTTATTTATTTACTTATTTATTTCTTTTTTTTTTTCTTAAATATTATATCATTTCATCGTTGGAAAATTGATATGAAGTTCTCTTGGTGAAATCAATAATTTTTAAGTAGTTCGATACTAAAGCTTTTCATGGTTTTTTTTAAGTATAAATTATATAGCTAAGATGTGTGTGTTTATGTGTATAATTTGATTTGTATTAGTATAAGTAATATATATATATATATATATGAATAATTATATATATACTTGGTATAGTATAATAATATTATATTAATAATGATATTATTTATATAATTATTAATAATAAATTTTTCTATATCAATATAATCTAATTTATCTCGCGAATTATTATAGTATAACAGTATGATATATAATTATATTAAAAATTATATTAGTCATACACTAACATTATTGAGACATTAATTTATAATAAATATTAATTTAATATTGATTTAATAAAATAATTTTCTTTTCTCTATAGGTTGTCCAAAAATGTATCAAACATTATTTTCGTTAATTTATCATAGGAAAATAGAATAAATTCAAACTTATAAATAATAAATAATTTGTTCAAATTGAGAGATGCGATAAAAGTATATCAATAGTTCTATAGATAGATATCATTTAATTGATGTTTAAAATGAATTGGATTTGAAAATAATCTCGATTTACTTGTTTTCATATTTCAAGAATAAAACATTAACTCACGTAATTAACAAAATTAATATCAATGAATTAATTTAGCGATAAAATCTTTCAGTCTCGTTTCGTAATATTTTAATTAATTAAGACAATAGTTTTAATTCTTAAGATATTCGAAAGAAAAAAGTAAAAGAAGAAGAAGAAAACAAAACGAAAGAGAAAATCAGAGAAATTTAATGACGTACATATATCCAATCGCTATGTATAGGTACATAGATATGTAAAAACAAAATTGTATACCAAAAAAAGTATACCTAATGAGCGTATACCGTGTAACAATCGTCTTTGTTATTTTTTTGTTGTATTATTTTTTATTTATTTATTTTTAGATTCTCTTTATCTCCATTTTTCGTTTCCACTTTTGTCGATTGAAGAACGAAGAGCATTTCATATGAATGTAGTATCTTCATCGAGAGCTTCTCTCAAAACGAGAATCTTCTTTCTTTCTTTATTTCTATTTTTTCTCTCTCTCTTTCTCTCGTTTTTTTTATATTATTTTTTATTTCTAATAAATCCCGAGAATAGGATGAATGGAAAAGAAATACCGAACAAAGGAATTTTCTTCTGTGAGATACGTACTTCTTTCATAGGTATTCCTTATATTATATTTTTCTTATTTCTTCTAGTGTCGCACTCTCGAATATCACGCGATTCATATCTGTATATACATATGACTGCCATGTACATAATTATAGTACATATATATATATATATATATATATATATATACATATACGTTTATATATATGTGTGTGTACGTGAAAATACACACATCTATTGAGAAAAAATAATGTATTTGATTTTTTCTTGATGGCAAAAGTAATAATTACCTGGTGTTAGTACATACTTCATATATTTTATATATATATATATATATATATATATATATATATATATATATTTCTTTTTTATTAGGAAATATGTTAGCTTAAGTACTGAAATATATATTGTAAGATATTATAATATATATATATATATATATATATATATATATTATAATATAAATATATATATATATATATATATATATATATATTTAGTAATAGTTTATCTATTAATATATATTTTTTAATACACTGAAATAATTAAAAATATTTTACAACACACACACACACACAAACACACACACCCATACATAGAATATTTTATAATATTTTAATTATAGGCTACATTAATATATATATACCTATTTTAAAATATTTTTTTTATTAAAAAATTTAACCAAAAGATTTAACTACATAAATCAATGAGATCATCAATTTCTTCCTCTTTTTTGTATATGCTTTCACAGTTAAGAAAAAGAAAAAAATAGAAAAAGAAGAACTAGAAAGAATTTGGATCAATTGTTATAATGTTTGTTTTGCCGATCCCTTTGAAACTCACTTACAATTAATCATTTGCCATGATTTTACTCATGGTGGAACTTTGATCGAATCGTAAATATTGTTTATCGCTTGGGCTTTATCGTGCCGGTGGCCGTCACTAAATAAGGACATGATCTCTAATAACTGGAAGAACGTTCTAATCGATTTTATGTATCTCTAATAACAACAATAACAATCAATTATAATTATTATAGTAAATATAATGTTTTTATTATTTTTCAAGAAACAAAAATAAAAACATATATATATATATATATGTATATATATTTATATCTTTTATATATATATATATATATATATATATATATATATTATATATACATAAATAAATGAATAAAGATATATATATATATTTATATATGACATTTGTTATATTTAATTAAAAACTTTATATTTAAATAATACAAATAAAATAAAATAAAAAGGAATATACATATATATATATGTATATATATATTATTTATATAAAATGGATTGTTAAAAAATTTATATTCGATCGTTATGTTTATACAATATTTCATATATGAACTTATTACATATAAATTTCATGCGTTATATGTCACCCATGAAATAATACAAAAGGGTGGTTGGCAGTCTGTTAGATTCGATTTATGTTCGATCAAAGTTTCAAAGTAATTAGAATTGTGGCAGCAATTAATTAAATATCATCGATTTATCCTGACAAGGATAGTGAATTGAAACAAGATAGAAATATATACATACATACATACATAAATATACATACATATATATATATATATATATATAGAAAGAGATAGAGATAGTGATAGAGATAGAGAGAGGGAGAGAGAGAGAGAGGGAGGGAGAGAGAGAGAGAGAGAGAGAGAGAGAGAGAGTAAATTAGATTTTACATATATGTAAATATATATGTGTATGTTAATCCTAGTGTATGGGACCTGTTGCATAGCTTTTTGAATTGTATACACTGACTGTAAAGAGATATTAATACATAGATTCTTTTATTACTTTGTTTTCTTTATTTTGTATTTCTTTTTTTGGTTTTTTCTTCTCAAATTAAATTACTTTTGTTATAAACTTTTAACAAATAGCTGCAATTAAAAACATAAAGTGTGTACATATGTACTTTATAATGTCATTGTGTTTCTGTTTTTTTTCTTTTCTCTCTCTCTCTCTCTCTCTCTCTCTCTCTCACTCTCACTCTCATTCTCATTCTCATTATTAACTTGTATAGAGTAGTTATGCGTATAAATCTTTTTAAATTTTATTCATAATTGTAGAATATTCTACCTTTGTTTTCGCGTTGTAAAAAGAGTCGTTTGTATATTTTAAAAGAAAACGTATGGATATTTTTATTTAATCATTTTAAACACTAAAGGTCATCCAATTGGTGAAATTTTATCACTCAAGGAGATATAAGGAGATATAAGGAGATATAACATAAATTATAATAGATTTATTAGTCTTAAGTCTTCTATATTGCGGTGTTATTTGTAATTATTGTAAAAAAAAAAGAAATTAATTTTCACAATCTTTATATTGCAATATGATATTGCATTATTTTGATAATGACGATAATGATAATAATATTTTATTTCAATATAATATTAAATAATAACGAAAACTTTTATACAAATTTCTTTTCCTTCTTAGTTGTTTAAATAAAATAAATATATACGTTTATATGCTTAACAAAAAAAATATATATATATGTTCGTGTTTATATTTTAATATAATATTAAATAATAATTAGAACTTCTTATTAAATCGATTCTTTTTTATTTGTTTCTAAAATAAAATGAGAATATATATACACACACAAACAAACATATATATGTTTTTTATACGTGTACACGTACGTATCTATGTATGTATTATTGTATTTACCATAATACATACATTTATTTATTTCATTTATAATATTTGTTATATTTATATTTATACGTATGTTTTTTATGCGTCTGGGTTGCTTTTTATATATGCAATGAAATGTCACTTGTGTTTGCATTAACATAATTTATTTATTTCTTTTTCTTTTTAATAATTTTTAAGAGTTATGCATTTATATACATCGAGATATTAATAAGAATTTTCGTTTTACACATAATCACATTGAATGGATCTATGGATCTTCGTTCCTATTGATACAAATAATTAATAGATTTCAATATATATATGATTAAAATTATAGTGAAATTTTTCCCATGATAACACTGACGTAATTATTTGTAATGCCTTTATAATAACATCGAGTAATTAAAAATACATCTACTTATCGTCGATATTATGGTAAAAATATCATCGTAAACTTGATCGTATCGTACGATCTACAGATCTCCTCATTCATATAGACATAGAATATTTTACTCGAGATAATTTGATCGAGACAAATTCTTCTCGAAAAATCAAAAGTTATTTTAATTTTAAATCCTTCTCTCTCTTTTTTTTCTCTCTTTGTCTGTTTTTTTTTTTTTTTAACTTTTTCCCCCCTCCTTTCTCTTTTAATTCTCGAGTTATATTGATAATAATATCGGACTAAATGGCGGATGAGAAAGTAGATGATAAAAAAGAAATAAATAAAATAAGAAAAAAAGTTAAACATTCTATTATCCTTACCTTCGTACGGAAAGACGACGATTTGATCGGTTTTACCATAGAAACTCTCAGCCGATTTTTCCGGTTCAAGTGGCGCGCCGGGTCGAAGTTCGAGCACGTTGCCGTTTATCAATGGCTTCGGCAAGGTCGACAGCGATATCGACACATTCGGAGGCTTTGAGAGCCTCAATTTCTTTAGGATCTGTTGCTTAACGTACTCGACCCTCAATTCGGTTAATATAGGATTTTGATCGTTGACAACGACCTTGTTTTGATTACATTCGACGCATTCCTTTTCATCGACCTTACTGCTGCTGCTACTGCTGCTGGTAGATGTTTGGTGTTGCGAATGATAAGATCTTCTTACTGTCATTAAGGGATCGATGACCTTCGGCCAGGTAGTATCGGCCGAGAACGTAGGAATAAAAAATAGAATGATAGTGGTAAATGTGAACGGATTGACCAATTGCATCTTTTTCTTTGTTTGTTTTTCCTCTTTCTATTATCTCTCTCTCTCTCTCTCTCTCTCTCTCTCTTTCTCTATCTCTATCTCTATCTCTTTCTCTCTATCTGTCTGTTCTTTTTCTGTTAGATCTTCTCTGGACGGTTAAACGTCAAGTTGGATCGAATGATTTTGATTACAAACTTCTCTCTCTCTCTCTCTCTCTCTCTCCCTCTCTCTCTCTCTCTCTCTCTCTCTCTCTCTCTCTCTCCCTCTCCCTCTCCCTCTCCTCATGAATTCGAAGATCAAGAAGGATAATGACCTGGCATCGTCGAAGGGCACCCTCTTTTATTGATTTCTATATGACTTCGATCACTCATCGATCCAGATCAATGAATTACTCGGACATACGGATAAATAACTTTTAGATTATCTTTTCATATGGAGATGGTTCTTAGAACGGGGTGTTTCTATGATCGTTGAAAATTGAGTTCAATAATATCGGATATTGACACGTTAGATTTGATGAACGTACGTATCACTATTTCAAATAGAAATTTTCGTTGAATTCTTTTTCTTCTCTTTTTTCCCCGCTACGTTCGTTCGTTCGTTCGTTCGTTCGTTACTTTTTCTTCTTTCTTTTATGATTTTGCTTTTATGTACCGAAGAGGATATGTGTAATTAAGACGAACGAGGAGGGAGTTTCGAAAGAAAGAAAACAACACGGCACAACAGCTTTCGCGAATGTTCCGGGTAAAGCGTTCACACCGAGACTGGAGGTGAATCTTAACGATGGACCAAGTGATGTAGCTGGCTCCGACAGCCATGTGAACTTTGCCCTCCATCAGTCACAGCCAATGCGGATTGGACGTAGACGGATAGTGGTCTTTGATATCAGCGAAAGCAAGCACGCGCCGCGAACATGCCGCCCCACTAGAATACCGTGTGTCGTATGTCTCCTTACCAATACGATTAACGAGAGAGATGGTGGTTCCCGTTTTTCAAAATTGGTCAGATGTCAAGTTTTTTCTTCGGGGGTCACTGTACCCGATTTGCCAAGAAATCTTAGGGTACTATTTTCCATTATTTCGTCATATATATAAATTATATATTATATATATTATTCGTCATATATATATATATATATATATATATATATATATATTATACATACATATATCTTCTTAATATATCTTAGATATTTTCTAATCGGATTTTTTTTTTTTACTTCAATAGATAAGGTTCGTTTTTTATTAAAATTTTTTTTTTGTTATCGTCGCTAGGGTTTCATCAAGGAAATATATACTTGGTCGCTTTTGTATATTCTCGTCTTAATTATTATTTTTTTTTATTTTTTTTTTTTCTATCGGACTTGCGCTCAATCACAATTTTTACTTCATTCCGAGCGAGTAAAGGGGGGGGGGGGGAGAGGGGAAGAAAAATAGGAAAGAGAAGTAAAGGAAGGAAAAGACATCAGGTTACTCAGCAGTGTTACCTAGCGTTTACATGGTTTTTCTTTCTTTTTTTTTTATAAATTTAATTATGACCGAGTTCGGATCGATCGAATCGATTTTTATTTAGATTTTCGTCATTTGTGATTGGTTTAAGAAGAAGATAAGAGAGGATCGGCTTTCAATTACCTCGTTTATAGTATTTTTCTTTTTTAATTATTTTGATTTATTTTATTTTATTTTTTTTCTTTAAGTTGCATCAGATCCATTTATTTTTAACTTTAATTGTTCGTGATTGGTTAAAATAAAAAATAAAGATAATTGTATATATATACACATATAATTTTATATACATATACACATATAATTGTATATATATATATATATATATATATATATATATATATATATACACATATAATTTTCTTTAATCGTACAATGGTTTACATTCATATCATATTCGTATCATTCGCTTCTTTTGTATTTCTCTTTTACTTACTTTATTTTCGAGTATTTTTTAAAGATTTCCTAAATCAGTAGAAAAACATTTTTTCTCAGGAAAACAACGTAACAATACGTTAACAATCCTTGATAGAGATAGCGCCGTAATCGGAAAAGAAGAGAGCAAAAAACAAAGAAAGAAACAAAAGAAAAAGAATAATACAAAAAAGGGAAAGAAATAACAACAACAGCAATAATAATAAATGCAATATAAATAATAATATTAACAATAATAATAAGAATAATAACAACAATAATAATAATAATAATAATGATAATAATAATAATAATAATAATAATAATAATAATAATAATAATAATAATAATAATAATAGTAATAAAAATAAAAGTAAAAAAATGAAACGAAATTGCACTTTCGTAAGGTTTTATTAAAACCAGCATGGAAATTTTCTGCGCATAGGTTCTCTCTCTCTTAACTCGTATATTGCCAGATTTAAGTTTAATCGGTCAGAAAGAATAATAGCTGACTATTTACGAGCATGATGATAACAATATACCACTTATATGTATATGTAAACATATATACATACATACATACATGGACACATAGATACATACATATGCATTTATACGAACGATGCATATTTACATACATCGTTATAATACCTAACATTGATTTCGTCTTTTTATTTTCTTTTTCTTTCTTTCTTCTTTTTTTATTTATTTATTTATTTATTTATTTATTTATTGCTCTCCTTTTCCTTCCTTCCTTCCTTTCTCTCTCTCTCTCTCTCTCTCTCTCTCTCTCTCTCTCTCTTACTTTCTGCCTTTCTTTCTTTCTTTAGGCTTCTCCTTGAATTTCCATAAAATCTAGTGGCCGGAGGATAAGCAACGTTAACTTTGGACAATTTAATAAAACCATTTGCATTCCGACCGGCCGGCTTCTCGATTAACATGATTTACGATTTAATATTTGCGCGAGTTGAAACTCTCCGCTTTTATTCCTCTGTGCTAACCGGCTTGGTATAGAGAAAGAGAGAAAGAAAGAAAGAGAGATAGTGAGATAGTGTGTGTGAGAGAGAAAGAGAGAGAGATAGATAGATAGAGATAGAGAGAGAGAGAGAGAGAAAGAGTTGAGTATTCCCTACGAAAATTATCTCGACGAATGCAGTAGTGGCAGAATTTCGCGGGAATAGCTATATACATATATTTATATTTATATATATATATATATATATATATATATATATATATATATATATATATATATATATATATAAATGTATAATATATATATATATATAAATTTATATATATATATATATATATATATATATATATATAAATGTACAATGTGTGTGTGTGTGTGTGTAATATGTATCTTTGTTTGGTTCGCTCGATACGCGGAAATTGCGCAGGCATTGTGCGCGCAGTTCGTTGACTCGTTAATAAAACGCGTCCTGAGATATTCGTCAGTTTTTCGATGATTATATTTGTACTTTTTTTTTCTCTTCTCCTCCTCCTCCTCTTCTTCTTCTTCTTCTTCTTCTTTTATCTTTTTTTTTCTCGCCTTTTTTGCCTCTTTGAATTTTTTTCCGAGAGGGCGTGAAAATGGGGGCGGGATTTTCGTAAGACGTTCGAAACGCTTTTTTTTTTTATATGTAAATATATATATATTGAGTTAATTTTGTTTAGATAAGAGAGGAATGTTAGAAGAGATAAAATTATCTTGCTGTTTTTCTTTTCCTTTCTTTCTTCTACTTCTTTTTTTTCCTTTGGTTTTTTTTTCCCCCTTTTTTTTTACTGCGTTTTCGTAAAGCAGAAAGTTTGTGCGTGTGCGTGTGTGTTCTTGTTTAGTGTATGTAATTCGAACAACTTTTTTTATCCCATTTTTCTGGAGTATCTTATTTATTTATTTATTTATTTATTTATTTATTGGGAGATATATTTATCTATCCATTTATTTATTTATTAATTTATATATCTATCTATTTATTCATCTATTTATTTATTAATTTATTTATTAATTTATCTATCTATCCATTTATTCATCTATTAATTAATTAATTAATTAATTTATTTATTTATTTATAATCTTCTTTCTTTTTTTTTAAGCAGTGATTTGGGGTGAAGTGGTAAAACGTTCGAAACTCTTTTTTGAGTTACTTTTGTGCCGATAAGAGGGGAATGCAAGAAGAGATAATATTATCTAACTCTTTTTATTTTTTTATTTATCTTTTTCTTTTCTTTTTCACTTTTTTTTTCGTTTTCTTCGGTATATTTCTGTAAAGGAAAGAGCTCGTTGGTGTATGCAATTCGGACAATTGAAGGATATTATTCTTTTTATCTTTCTTTTCTTTTTCGATTTTTTTTTTTTTTAAATATATATGTCGTCCTTTCGAAAATACATATACGTTTGCTCATTCGAATTTTTTTTCTATATTTTGAAAAAATGTTTTTTTTTTCTTTCGCCGTGAAAGATTTCCTCGACAATTATTCAAATAATATTTATCATTCAATTGAGTATTATTATTATTATTATTATTATTATTATTATTATTGTTGTTATTTGTTGTTACTCGTTTAAATTGAGTTACAAAAAATGTCAATTGTTCTATGCAATGAAAGAAAAAAAAAAAGAAAGAAAGAAAGAATAGAAAGCTCCGAATGTTTTTAGATGTTTTAAATGGGCAGTAACTTCTCGGACGATTTTCAAAGTCGATCGCATCTCTACGAGATTCTTCGAGATTCTTCGAGATTCGATTAGATTAGTGATTAGACTCGTAATTAAACGACCACGTATTATAACCAAAAAATAAAAAAAGAACAAGAATTCTAAAATAATAAAAAAGTTTTGCCCGATAGATCTCTCAAAGGAAGCATTGATAATTGATTTTTAAAATCATCTACGATCCTTTAATTAATTTCAAGTACTTTCGGTACACTCCATTCACTCACTCACTCATTCACTCACTCATTCACTATTTCATTCATTCACTCATTCACTCACTCGCTCACGCATTAATTAATTAATTAATTAATTCATTCATTCATTCGTGCATTTATTTATTGATCGATTTAGTATAAGAACGATCAAAATTTATCAATCAATGTATCTGTAGATTATAGTGTTTTCGATTATAAATAATGATACCCTCGTGTGAGTGATAGTTTAAACGTCACTGTTAGAGTTGTTTTTGAAAGTAAGGAGGTCACTCGTTGATGTTATACTTTGTGTCGTTTGGGGACGCGATAGGAAAATCCATTGGGATTTTCGTTCTCTGGAAAACGCTTATCACGTCGGATATATGCAGGTTCGAAAAAAGAAGAAGAAGAAGAAGAAGAAGAAGAAGAAGAAGAAGTAAGTAAGAAATAAATAAATCAAGAAAGAAAGAAGGAAAGTGGAAAGAAGGGAAAAAAAAGTGGATGATGGAAGTAGAGATAAAGTCTAAGAGACAGTTTTCTTCTATCTTTGACGAGTTTATCTCTTTTTATCTATCCTTTCTTATCGTAAGTTTCATTCGTCCCCCGTGCGTGTTCCGCATTTTCTAACAAAAGAAAAAAAAAAACTCGTGTTTACGATCATTCGCAAAATTGCATTTATATCTTGGAAAGTAGACGAATGAATTGGTCGCCAGTTTTATTCGTGTCTATTACGTTTATACACTTTTTTTTTGGGGCGGGGATTTTTTTTTTTTTATTTGTAGTTCATTGAAAAAGAAAAAATTGATATTTATTTGTTTCGATTGTTCTAATAAAATGAAAATTGTAATGTATGTATGCATGTACGTATAATGCAGATACATATATAACATGTATACACACACACACACACACACACACACACACACACACACACACTGCATTATATATATAATTATTATATATATATATATATATATATATATATATATATATATATATATATATATATGTGCGAGGGGGAGGGGGAGGTGAACGAAAAAGAACAAAAAAAAAAGAACGAAGAAAGATTAATCTAATCACTTTGAAAAGAATTTTCGACGATTGGATATATATACTTACGAGGAAAGAAGAAGAGGAGTAAAAGAAGGAGGAGAAGAAAGAAAGAAAGAAAGAAAGAAAGAAAAAACTAAAATAGGAGGAAACGGCGAATGAACCGAGCCGAGATGTAAACAAATAACGAGTAGCGATAATGCAGGCGTCGAAAAGTAAAAATAAAATAGGGAAAGAGAGGAAGAGGAGAAATAAAAAAAAAAAGAAATGGAAAGGAAAAATAACACGAAAATAAATAAGAAAAGAGAAAAAAAGAAATAAACGTATCGCGTTCTTTTATATCGAACGAACGTCAAACGAATTTTCGCGAAAACGTTCAACTTTTGATATACATATATACATACATACATACATAAATACATACATACATACATACATACATACATACATATATATATATATATATATATATATATATATATATATAATCGGTTCGTAATCGGATCGGTTGACATATCCGACATTTTGATTTACGAAGTTTCTCTTCGCCTTCATTTTTACACGAACACTTGTCCCTATCTCTCTCTCTCTCTCTCTCTCTTTCTCTTTCTGGCAAATAAAATAAAAGAGATGAATTATAACAACGATTAATAATAAATAACCAACGATGTCCTGAATTTTCGTTACTTTCATTAATATTTAATTAATATACTTGTGTATCAAATGAAATTCATTTAATGGGCAATTAACCACGATGTGTTTATTATTTCACGTACAATAAATTACATTAATTAATTTATTCTGCTCAATCGAGAGAGAGAGAGAGAGAGAGAGAGAGAGAGAGAGAGAGAGAGAGAGAGAGAGAGAGAGAGAGAGAGAGAAGGAGGGAGGGAGGGAGGGAGGGAGGGAGGGAGGGAGGGAGCATAATAACGTTAAATTCCGAATATCCTTTTATTCGCTTCTTCGTCACTAATTCAAATACTTTCTCATAGATCGGTAGCATATCAATCGTCAAGTGTAATCACGCTTTGGTTTTATTATTTTGCATTTTTTTTTTTAACTGTCTTTGGAATTGGTATCATCGTAGACGTTTTCCAACACTTTGGAAAGAATTGGTAACTTTCTTTCGAAGTGTTATTCATTATTTTCAGAAACTCACCTTTTATTGCATAAAACATGAACTTCGATATATATATATATATATATATATATATATATATATATATATATATTCGTAGATTATATTCCTTCCTTAGTTTCTTTCTTTTTCGGCAGCCTCATAAACAATTATCCACCAAATCCTTCGTATGATATTAATCATTGTAAAGTTCTCTGGTTACGTTGTTATTTTGTTATTTGGTTGTTAAATTTTTTTTTTAATTATTTTATGTTACGTTATGTTAAGTTATATTAATTAGCTATTTTAGTTGTTAGGTTAATTTATTTTAATTCGACTAGTACGTAAGATAATTGTGAGTTGGTTGTAAGGTGGGTTAAGTCAGATGTAAGATAGTTATTGTATATGGGCATAGGTGTTGAGGGTGTGAGAGTTTTATGTATGGTTGTAAGAGGAGATTTGGGTACGCTCATCTGAAAAAGCACCTTCCAATCCTGATGGGAGGAATAAATTATTTATCTATCTATCATTATAAAGTTCTCTATAATAATCCCATTACTTTCAGTAAATTACGTAATCTTTCTAACCCGTGATCTTTCTCGGGTTCGTCATTGTCAACAGATTTTACTGTATTTCTTGCTAATACTTTTGACGTACACGGTACGTATATCGATTTTATCAGCTAATGTTACGTCCGTCATCGTTTTTATAAAATTTCGCTAAACTATTACCGTCTGTATCCCCCTTCACCGTCACTCGATACTCCACCAATCAGTTCATTCAGAGTTCCACAACATTTTCGTAGAGGTTTTCTATGTTATTATATTCTATCTATCATATTTTCGTAATATTCCTTCTTCTATTTCGCCTGATCGATGATTTTAATCACCGCCATTTCTCAACGTTTTCAACTCGAAGCAACCAAATCCATTCCGTTATACATTGTTTGTCGTCACTCTTTTATATCCTCCGAAAACCGTTCTTTTCCCTTCCAACATACTTTTGGGATTTTCAACTTTTTCATCGGTCCTACTGCGCCTTTCACTATGTCGTCCAAAAATTTGTTAACCTCTTCAATTTATTTCAATATCTTGGCCTTGGCCCGTTGTCGTTCACTAATTTGTTTTACCTCTTTCATTTATTTCAACATTTCGACCTTGACCTGTTGTCGTCCAACAATGTTTTTTACCTCTTTTCCATTTATTTCAATACTTCGGCTTCGACCCGTCGTTCTGTTTTTCGCTAAACCAACAAATTCATTCACGCCAAATTCTTTATTGTCTTCGGGAAGAAATCATCTGTATTTATTTTCAACTCTGTTCGTGTATAAAACAAATTTTAACAACGCATGGTCTGTTGTTTTAGGCTCACGAATTACTTCTGCTTGGACTTTAGTTATTACCAAACGATAGATCTCTTTATAATCGTTTGACTATCCTTTGTAATCCTTGTCGGTTTATCAACGTAACGTCTCATATTGACATGTATCTACGCTTCCATTGAAGTGTAGAAACATGAAGAAATGTTTTTAAAGTTTACATTGGGGGTGTGAGGAAACAAAAAAAAAATTGAAGTTTTGTCGAGTTTGGATTTTTCTTGTGTAATTTTACTTTTTTATTATATATCATATATTATTATTATTATTATTTTTATTATATATATATATATATATATATATATATATATGTATGTATTTATTAAATGTGTATATAGAATATATTATGTAGGTGGAAAGCTGTGATTGTTCAATTTTATCCTAAACTTGCACGTACGAAGGTCGGAAAGGTTGCCGAGAGAAAAAGAAAATTTATTATCCTTATGGACGGTACTCCCTTAAGAGCATCCAGGTTAACGCAAATGTGTAAAAATATTTCAGGATAATGCAACTTCCTGAATATCGAATTATTTTCATCCTATGTCATACCATCTATAAATCGTATTACCTGTTTCTAACTACAATCCTCGAAATATATTCCAAACGAAAAAATATCGATATATTTCGTAAATAAATAAATAAATAAATAAATAAAGAATTAGCTAAATGAATAAATAAATAAATAAAACGTTAATACTCGCGTACTTACATTCTGATAAAAATTTCTGAATGAATTATTTAAAGATTAAGATTTTTTAATTTTCTCTTTATTTATTTATTTTTTCTTATTATAACTTATTATAATTTAATTATTCTTCTTTTTCACAATTAAACAATATAAATTTGGAATAACTGTCGATGTTAAAAATAAAGTTCTTCATTTTGATAATTATTTTTAAAATGTCACAACTGACGAACTTCGTAATTAGTTTCGTTAAAAGCCAAAACAAATGAACAAACAAAAAAAAAGAAATTGAGAAATTTTTATCATATTTAATAATGCAAACTTAAGTGACATTTCACGTTAAAAAATAAAGTTTCATTGTTCATGACACACAATACATTTAATAGTACTTTAATATAAAAAGTAGTTATAAAATTATGGTATAATTAGTGATAATAAATTTACTTCATAGTAATTAATATACATTTCCAATTACAATTAATAGTTTATTGATAACAATTATATAACCTTTACATTTAATATTTATTATTAACAGTTTATTATAATAATATCTATCGATATATAAATTTAATATATTAATAAAATTTCAATCTCTTTTTTTTATATAATCTTAAAATATACTTGGGATAGTTTTTTTTTTCTTAAATTAATAACGATTTTAAATTCAATTTGATACGACTCCGATGTTAATTAAAATTTGTTAAAATTTTTTTCACGTTACATTAATTCGATAATTACACAACATCTCTCTCTCTCTCTCTCTCTCTCTCTCTCTCTCTCTGTTTACTAAACAAATATAATACACATGTTGCACGATTAGATCGTTCAAAATATTTAAACGTTTTATCAAGTGATATTGATAATGATGAATGTCTCGGTCGTATCGTTAAATATATATTAAAAAAAAAGAGAGAGAGAAAGAGAGAGGCAAAAAAGAAAGAAAGAAAAGCAAAAAAAAAGAAGAAGAAAAAAAATGGAATCTTTTAATTGCCATTGAGGATAGGTAGTAAGTATTACAGATGTGTGTTACAATTATAGGTGTCATTCAATTTTTGCATAGGCCGCATAATTAGCAATACCGCAACGATTTTTATGTCTCGCCAATCGCATGTAACCACCCTCGCCCCAATGTTCACCCCACCAATTCTTCAAGATCCATTCAGTTGGTGTATATCCAACTATTAGTATGGCATGATTTACTATGTCGGATGTACATGCAACGTCGTCGTAAACTCCTTGACTGTAAATTCATTTTATATTTCAATTTAATAATCAAGTTATATATATATATATATATATATATATATATATATATTAATATAGTTAATAATAATGACAGTAGCAATAATTTTCTTTCAATGAAATTTAGAGTACGTATAATATTTTTTAATTATATATATGTATATGTATATGTATATGTATATGTATATGTATATGTATATGTATATGTATATGTATATGTATATGTATATGCATATGCATTGTATATTACATGTATCATATGTATTTACTATAAGCATATATAAGATCTATTATTATGGAATATTTTTATTAAAGATATTTAATTTTTATTGTTTTTGTATTGTAATGAGAATCGTGATTTTGTTAAGTTAGAAATGCACACACACACACTTGTATCTATAATATTAAATATAATTTATATATATTTATCTGACGTATGATATAAGAAGATTAATATAATTTTATATAATATAATAATTATACCTTATATATCATTTATTATATATATAATTATGTATGTAATCGTATATATATATAATTATAAATATATAAATAGTTGTGCATGCATACATTCGTGTAAATAAAAATGCAACAACGATCATTACAAGTATGAACCTTTATAAAGATACGAGTTCGATGACTTACAAACTCAGCAAACTCGTCGATAAAAACTCAATACTTTTTTCTTTTCTTCTCTTTTAATTTTCGTTTATCGTTTTCATTCTTTTTGTTTTCTTTATCTTTCTTTTCCCCAAGGTTATCGCGAGAACAATCACTTTCTTGAAAGATACAAAATGGACATTTTCTTCTTTTATTTATTTATTTTCATTATTATTATTATTATTATTATTATTATTATTATTATTATTATTTTTCATTTTTTTCAAGGATATCGCGAAAGCAATCGCTTTCTTAAAAAATAACAAAATGGTCGAAAATGACTTGTAAGTAAACTTTCTCGATGATATTTATGTCTTATATGTAAATATCGTTAATATACGAGGTACGTTACATGTCCATTCGACAAAGGCCACGATTTTTCGAAAAAAGAAGAACAATCATTGCGACATATTAAAATATGTTAAAGTTAATTGATTCGCTCAATAATATGATGAAATCGACCACAGCAACGTTGAAATTGTAACATCATTCATTGTAATTGGGAAATTATTTCTATTCATTATTATTATTATTATTATAGTTATCATCATCATCATCATCATCATCATTCGACCAGGGTCAATGAATTAAGGTTGATAATATTATTAGTTTTATCTGGATTTAAGTATAATGAAATGAAATATTTTATATTGTGCGTGCGTGTGTGCACGTGTGCGTGTGCGTGTGTGCGTGTATGCGCAAATATTTTTTATGTAGAAACTCGTTTTTCCATGCTCATATTATTTCTATGCAAATATTACAGTAGATATATTTTTTTTTCTATATGATTCAGTACATACACACGTATGTAAATACATATATCGTATATAAACACATATATCGTATATAAACGTATATGTATGAGAGTATATCGATCGATATAAACATATAATTATGTGACATACGTAAAATATGATATACCTATATAATCCAAACATAATGGTGGACATCCTTTTTTTTATTATTATTATTATTCAAATAATGGAAAATTTTTTGTTTATGATTTATTACATTTATACATGCCGTATATATGAAAAATATCAATGAATATTTATCAAAAAATTAGGCGATATGTCATTCGTGTATGTAAATATCATATTGCACTCGTTTCGAATTATCTTTGGACTTATTCGAATAATGGAAACTTTTCTTTTTATTTTGTACGATTATTATATATATATATATATATATATATATATATATATATATATATATATAATATAATATAATATAATATAATAAATTATATATAACCAAAATTATAGTTTTGTTTCGAAATATAAAAACCACATCAAAACGCATACACACACACACACGATATTATTATTCTTTTCTATAATAAATCAATACGTATAAAAATTGTGATATATATATATATATATATATATATATATATATATATATATAAACGAAAAGAAAATATAGTTTCACTCTTTTACTTGGTTATTAAAAATGTCTACGTATTATTTCATATATACACACAGACATATAATATATACATATATTCTATTTGTATAAATAAGGGTGTCTTATAAGTTTCTTCCTTTTTTTCAATGCCAAAATGAATACGCGGTGCGGAAGAAACTTAGGGGACACCCTAATACATATACATTTTATAGATACATGCACATATAATATATACTTACATATATACATATATACATATATATATATATATATATATATATATATATATATATATATACATTTAAATATAGAAAATATTTTGTCAACGCGGAGAGTTTCCATTCGAAAGAAAGATAAATTCGAAAATACATTTATACTCACTGATAGAGCTGGAAGGTCTTCGGGTTCGCATTTATTGATGCTGCTACAGGACCAATTGTCGCAATAGCTACTTCTAATGCTTTTTCATCACGTGCTGGTAAAACTGCCCATGAAGTTATATTAACTACACTGTGATCCCTTATGAAATTACATTGGCCTTGCTAATAATCATTAAAACAAAAAGAGATTATCATTAGAAACATACATTAATATATTTCTTCGATTTAGAAATTTCCAACATTATAACAACAACAATAAGAACAAATCATTTTTATTACTTAATTTTTAAATATATCTTTTTGTTCTCTCTCTTTTTTTTTTGTTTTCCTTTAAATACACATTGAAATTTATTGATTTTTTTTTTCGCGAATCTTTCGAATTCCAATTAAATTTTTTTTTCTTTTCTTTTTTTTTTTTTTTTCATAAATTTCAGAATTCATCGAAATTGCGTTAACCAATTTTTTGAAGTCGATATTTTTTCGTTTTCTTTTTTTTTTTATTTTTGAAAGATACAAACTTATCTGAATTGTTCACGTACATTTTATATGATATATAAAAAAAAAAAAAATAAAATAAAAAGTAAATAAATAAAAAGAAAGAAAAAGTGGAAGAAGAAGACAAGAAAACTTTTGAAATACTATTTTATAAGTTTAGTAATATTGCAAAGATATTAACTTAAATTCCGTTATACGTCAGACGAGTTCTCGATTACATCATCGAAATACCAGAACTCAACACGAGGATAAAAGAACTTTCTCAAATAAATTTAATCAAATGAGATAATTGCGAGCCGAGATATAAATATTATTTTTTCTTGTAGATGCACATATGTGTTATTGCATTGGACATTTCGTATTCATGCGTGTCCGATAATGAAGAAGAAGAAAAAAAGAAAGAAAGGAAGGATGAACGAAAGAAAGAAAAAAAAAAGCAGAAGAAACATCATACAATATTGCAAAAATAAAACTGGTCGTTGCATAAAATTTCAAGAAATTCGAACGTAAGTGTACAACCAGTTTCATAGCAACGAAGAAAAGAGAAGGAAGAGAGAAAGAGAGAGAGAGAGAGAATAATTCAAAATAAAAATCTACAGTTGCATCATGCATACGCTTGAGAAATCACTGTAGTCTGTGCATAAATACAAGCGAAAGGATTATCCATAACATACATTTCACTCAACATTTCTGATAAACTTTCAAATCCGTTTTCAAGACAAATTTTGTATAGGAGAATAAACAAAAGAAAAAAAAGCGATAAATAAATAAAGAAAGAAAGAAACATAATCCATATGTATATTAATTTTCATTATCGTTATAAATATCTATTTATATTTGAGCATATTATTATTATAAATATATAACATAAATTATTATATATATTATATATATATATATATATATATATATTATTTTATATATATATATATATATATATATATTATTTTATATATTTAATATATGTACATATGTCTTCAATAACACATTATGTGTATATCTATAGGATATATAAGACAATATTAAAAATATTTTTGATCTTTTTCTTTTTTATTATAATATTACGGAGATAATAATTTTTTCTGAATTATTTTTTCTTTCTTAAATGTTAAAAAGAAGAAGTAGAAGAAGAAGCAAAAGAAACAGAAGAAAAGTAACGTAAGGAAAAAAATTAAAACCAAAATATAAAGTGGAAAAATAAAAAATAAAAAAAGAAACAAATCGTCTACACGAATTCATAATAATAATAATAATAATAATAATAATAATAATAATAATAATAATAATAATAATAATTATCGATTAGAATAATATCACATACTTTCCCTTTGTATGGGTACATGTTCTGCGGCATTAGTCCTTTCGATTTCTCAAGGTATCTCAAGGTATTCCTAAGTGAACCACCGTTGCAACCAATATTCCCAGTGATCGTACTGCAATCAACCAATTGCTGTTCGCTCAATGGGATTAGCTTGCCGGTCTGCTTAAATAACTGGGCCTCTATCGTGCCAGCTATTGAATATGCATAACAGCTTCCACATTTCATTTGATTCACTGGCCTCGTCACAAAGCCTAGCTCCCGCCAATCCAAGCGAGACGGTACGAGTTTAGGATCGTGCAAGGCCAAAGAGACCATCTCGTCGTCGGGCAAACGACGTCTTCTACTTGGCATTAGTTTTATCTTGGAACGTATTTCGCATAGAAGAAGACGAAGAGGTAGGAGAAATGAGAAAAAGAAAAAAAAAAATAAGAGATTTAATTTTAAACATTTCTATTTTAATGATATATCGTTGAGTTTTAATTTTTCGTTATTGCGACATATCGGATGGATATATGATCGATCGATTTGTAATGATTATTGAAGGATAGATCGTAGATCTATGGATCATAATTATTGGATAGATGATATATACATATACATATACATATATATATATATATATATATATGTAGAATATAGATAGATAGATAGATCATATATTTATAGTGATTATAGGCCAGATGATAGATCTATAGGGAATATACAATAGATGATTGATATCATTTATTTTTCATATCTATGATAGATAAATGATAGTAGGATTATTTATAGATAGATCATAGATTTGTGATGATTATAGGATGGATGATAGAAATATAGAGATTGTGGATAGCTGGATCATGAATCTATAGGATAGATCTAAATTGATTATAGATATATGGAGAATAGTTTTACAGTGATTATAAATAGATGGATCTATAAATATTATAGATGGATAGATAGATAGATTATAGATCTGTGGAAATAATCTGTTAAGATTATAGATAGACTGATCGTGGATCTATAGGATAGATTGATTTGTGGATGTTACAAAGTAATAGATTATAGATCAATGATTGATCGATGATAGATCTAGAGAGATCGTGGATCTCTGTGGAGATTACAGATAGACGATAGATCTATAGTGACAAAAAAATCAATGGTTCATAGCTCTATAGGAATTATAATTAGATTATGGATCTATATATTATAGATCTATGAAATAAATAAATTTGTTTTAATATATATAAATAAATGTTGTATTAATTATTAAATTATTGCATTAATTATGTCATTATAAAATTCGACCACTGTTTTATTTAATTGGTTAAGTAAATATAAATAATAGATTATCATATAATAGATATATAATAATAATCATTATACTGTTCATTATGGCAAAAATTTGATTATAATCTCCGTCATAATTATTCTAATGGTAATTAATTTAGATTATAAAAAAAAGATCGATTTTCAATCGAAGAATACTTCGTACAATGTGCTCTAATTTTTCCAATAATTATAAAAAATGACAAATTAAGAGAAAGAAAAAAATAATGAAAAAAACAAGAAGAGAGAAAGAAATTGAAAGAACAATTAATTATTTTTGTAAATAATATAACAAAATCGGTAACTGTTGTCAATTTGATATTTTAAAAATTTCAACTATATACTTGTTACAACATTTATTCATATAAAAAGATGTAGTTGTACGTATACATAAATATGTATGCATATACAAAACCTAAAGTGAGATTTAAGCGAATTTCAAACAAGCTATCTCGTAATCGAACATCTACAATCTATATATGGCATCTTTAATAGGACTAAGTGAATATGTATATAAGTTGTAGATATGTGTATGTATGTATGTATGTATGTATGTATGTATGTATATAGTTCGATCGATAGATAGATCGTCTTACGTTAGCTATCACCTCTACGTTTCCATTACAACGAATGTGAGAAAGGTATAATAACACGAAGCACCAAATTTATGGATGCTTTCTAAATAAGCTATCTCGGTTTAGTTCTTTACTCTATGAATAATTTATAGAGCCCGTTGTACATGATAACATGCCGACACGATCATACGAAGTTTTATAATATTATGGACGACGAAACATCTAATATGACTTTTCAGTATTATATATACATACATAAATGCACAAAAACACACACACATACACATATATACATATATATAATGTTATGGATGATGACACAATATCTAATATTACTCTTCAGTATTATATATAAATACATAAATACATACATACATACATATATATATATATAATAATTATTGTAATAATAATTAATATATAATATAATATATATATATATATATATAAAATAATATATATAATATTATAAATAAAAACATTATATATATATATAATATTAATATAAGATATCTAATATGAATATATACATATATTTGTCCATAAAATATACATATGTATATGACATATACAATACATTTACAGTAATATATGAATGAATAAATAAAAAAAAATAAATTTATGAATGTATCTACTATACGTCTATATATATATATATATATATATATATATACACGCATATACACACGCATAATATACTATACGTATATGTAATGTAATTTACATATAAGTGACGCAAGGTCACTATACGTATAAAGATTACTATTGGAAATTCTTACCAACCATTTTTCTTAGATACTGTTGAGTGCTTAGATCTGCTATATGGTTGTCTCGTAACGTGTAACCATGGTGTCCCGCAGCTGCCATTAAATTGTGTTCGTAAATTTTCACGAGATTTTGCTCCCACTTGATGCGTCTTGCATTGTCGAGATTTCCGCTGTAAGTCTTGTTGAATTGGGCCTGTCGTGTTTTTTCGGGGGGAGGGGTTGGAGAGGGTTGGGGAAGGGGACGAACGATGCTCCATTAATTCTTTTTCTTTTTCTCTCTTTTCTTTTCTTTTCTTTTCTTTTTTCTCTCATTTTTTTTCCCTCGACAAACCCCGTTACGTGCAAGTTTGTTATTGGTTTAATACGTTAAAAGTGTTTTCGTTTTGTTCATTGTACGATAATTTCCCGACACTAATATTAACGCTTATATGTAATTGACGAATTTAACATTGGATTTTGCATTTTTTGTTTTTCTATCGTTATTTTTCTTACTAAAATATTTAATCCTTTTCGTTTTCTTTTTTATATTTCTTATTGAAATATTGAAACATCATACCCTTCGACTTATCGGTGGTATTATTTTTTGCGATACTTTTATGTTAATACAAATCTACTATCTCATGTGCGGGTAATCGATATTTTTTTTTTACTTGTTTTTAAATTAATATTTCGAGATTTGCGTTAGGATTCTTTACCTTTTTTATTTTTTATTTATTAATTTATTCCTTTCTTTTTTAGATTTCTCGGATCTCTAACGTCAGACTAATACCAATTAACAATTTTTGCATTATAAGACTCTTATTTTTTGTCTTCTTTTTGTTTTATTAATCGAAACGTTTAAGTAATGTATTTGTTTGATAAAAAGTTAATATATATATATATATTTTTTTAAGATTATATTGCATTAAGATCGTTACCTTGTAAGCCCGCCAATAGTCGTCGAGTTTGCTGGATATCTTCGGTGGTAACTGTTTGTTTTTATAAAACATCTGGTATCCTCTCACTCTTAATAAAATTACTATGAAAAACATAAAACAAAAGATCGATCGGAAACGATTCATCGTCGTTGTAGCGTTGTAAAAGACCAACTGAATTTTTAACGTTGGCTTTGATTTCATTTCTTTTTCTTTTCTTTTTTTCCATTCAATATGTTTTTACGATTTCGAGAGTCGAAGAATCGTTGATACGTGTCAGCAAAATTTGTTAAATTACGCCATCAGATATCGTTCGTAAATTTATTACGTATTTACGTATACCTATATACATATATGTATGTATTTATGTATGTATGTATAGGATACATATACCTGTATAAAAGTGTTAGTAAACATGAGAAAGTTTTTAGTATGTCATGAATGTATTAGTTATTGTACGTCATGAATGTATTAATTAATTATTACATGTCATGAATATATTAGTTATAGTATATGCTCATGAATTTATTAGTTTATATGTATGAGTATTTATACATGTATTAGTATTTATTTATTCACATTAATTTCATTCATATTACTTTCATACTTTGTTTCTTGTATTTCATTTTTTCTTCTTCTTTCATTTTCCTTTTTTTTTTATTAATATTAATCTAACATTTTCCTCTACAAATCGTCCCTATCAACGCACAAGTGCGGGAGCGCAAGCATACGCGCGCGCGCGCGCACATGTTTATACACGTAAATGTTGCGTCGCCATAGTGTTACATTGTAGTTTGTTAGAGACGTTTGCAAGATTATGAGGATGAGAGAAAAAGATGAAAACAAATTGAAAGAAAAACATTGCATTGCTGCTTTTAGCGCCCAAAAGTGCATCGCAATATCTTTTTTTTTCTTTTTCATTCCTTTTTTCCTCTTTTTTTCTTTTTGCTTTTCCGAGAAATGATGCGCGTTCGTTTCTCTTTGTTAGTGTTTCAATATTGTACTTGCGTATTATCAACAAGACGTACATACGCACACATGTGCATGCACGCACACACAGACACACCAATTTTCATGTTTTATCGATCGGGTTTCATGAATTTCTATTTCTATTTTTTTTTTCTTTCGTGTTTTTCTCCTTTTCTTTTCTTAATTTTCTTTTTTTGTAACATCGATTAATCTCAGAAGAACCGTCGTAGGGTAAATAAAATAATCGGTTGTTCCTCATGTTTCTTGCATTCATTATCGTTATCTGTCAGGTAGTTTTACGATAAGGATTTGTCGTTGATCGAGATACATACATGCATACGTTCGAACGAAATTTTCTCGGCACAAAATTTCAATATTTTCAATCGCACGTTTCGAGCACTCTTTTCTTTCTTTCTTTTTTTTTTTTATTAAAATAAAGAATAAAAAATTTCACTTCAACCGAAACATAATATTATCTGGAAACTGTTTCTTTTTTTTTCCTTTCTTATATCGCCGTTTAAAATCTAACGATCGAGGAGGGTATGAAAAGTTACAGGGAAATTTATTGACAAATTTGTAACACTTTTTAATATTCGACAGTTGATTTTTTTATTCGTTGATAAAATATTGTATATGAACAATAAATATAACGTATTTTTGGAAGAGGATGTAATATTAATAATTTATTTGAGGTATAATCTTATATAATTTTCAATCGAATTTTTTGTTGAATTTGGGAAGAATTCAATGATTCATGATATGTGTGTGTGTGTGTGTGTGTGTGTGTGTGTAATATTATTATATAATATTATAACGTATTCATAGAATAAAAACTTAAGAGAGAATATGATATGGCATAAATATCTTATTTGACAAATAATTTCATTAAATTTTCGATATTATTTATCATCTATTAATGTATTCAATGATTCATGAAATACAAAATATCTCATAGTGTGTGTGTGTGTGTGTAAAAGAAAAATATAATAATTTAGTTAAACAATAATATTTCAGGAAACTTCCATTCTTATTATTGAATGTCGAATATATTTAATATAATTAAATTCTCTCTTTCTCTCTCTTTCTCATTCACTCATGCATAATATAAAACTTTACAGAAGTAGAAATAATTTATTTGAACGAAAATCTCATGGGAAGAGTTCAATCTTGTTGCTATCGAATATACATCATAATTTACACCTATGTACGTATCGACCTGTTTAAATAAAGACAGAACAAATAATAATTTTTAATTACTTCACTACTTTTTAAACAATAGTCGTTTGTTATTGTCAATAATAAAAATTCATTATTTTTAAATTTCCCGGTAATGTGTCTAATTAGAAAAACACGAGGATATTTTAAAATGAGCGATATGGAGAGAGAGAGAGAGAGAGAGAGAGAGAGAGAGAGAGAGAGAGAGAGAGAGAGAAGAACGAGCGTGGTACATACAAGCGCCAGCAGATGGTGCTAACGGCGGCGATCGGAGACGCAAGCACTTGCGTCAGCGCATGCGCGTTTTTACTACGCGATACGCGTAGTAATCGTACGAGATGGCGTGCATCGGCCGCGCATCATAGTTCCTTAATAAACGCACGCATACGCGCCTTTAATATTTTTCTTACTCTCTATTTCGAGATGTTTCAACCGGCACGTATCCATTTTACGTCGGCATAAGTCAGTCGTTAGAGTTCGCCGCGTGAGATCGAGGATTAAAAACCGAGGTGATGGGGCTCTCGATCATCTTTCATTCGACGCGCTTCCCGATAGGATCGAACGGATCCTCGTCGATGCTCGTTCGTGCAAAAATTCAAGTTTTACGAAATCTTTAGTAATATAAAGATATATATATATATATATATATATATATCTTTATATTTATATCTTCTTTTAACTTTTTTTCTTTCTTTCTTCTCTCTCTCTCTCTCTCTCTCTCTCTCTCTCTCTCTCTCTCTCTCTCTCTCTCGTTTCAATTCAAGTTTATTACCTCGAGTACGATTATCGTTAATTTTATAACATTTCAAATGATACTTTATCTTATCTATATTTGAATACTATACGTTCGTTGCATCCTCGTTCTTTGACGTACTCAGCGGAGTATATTAAAACGCCATTCTCGAATTAATATTGTACAATTTATTTAATTTTTGGTTTTCTTCTATCGTTATTAATTCGATAATTCGCAAAATGTTAAATGTAGGACTCGTCGAATCTTTATTATTTATGTAATAATATTCACAAGAAAGTTAGATGATTATTTTCTCATTTCTCTTTCTCTCTCTCTCTCTCTCTCTCTCTCAAAAATTATATATTACAATTTTCTTATCATCAATGATATAATAATTTTTAAAACGATATCTGATTCATCTTATCCTTACTCCTTTCATCTTTGTTCTTGTAACATTTAAAAAAACAAAAACGATTACATCGAAATACTATTTCCCTTTCATTCTCTCTCTTTCTCTCTCTCTCTCATACAAATCATATATCACAAAAATATCCTTCTTATTATTAATTCAATTTAATAATTTTTCAAATGATTCCCAGTTATGTTTATCCTCATTGTAGACTCATTGCATCTTCAATTCTTAGTAGTAACTATGTCTCGAGTATAATAAAACTCAAAGATATTTCTCTCTCTCTCTCTCTCTCTCTCTCTTATACCGTCGTACTCGCGGTCTATCTTGTGCCCGCAACTGGTATCGTTACCCCCACCCTTATTACTCTCCTCTCTCTCTCTTTCTCTCTCGCTCTCTCTCTTCCTTTCTATCTAACTATCTATCTCTATCTCTCTCTCTCTCTCACTTGCTCGCCTCTCGTCACAGAGTATAGTTCGACGAGGCGCGCGCGCGCGAGCGGACGAGCGAGAGCGGTCGGTTCGCACAGTGCGCGCTGGCAGCGCGCACACGCGCGCGCTCAGTGATCGCGATTCGCGACATCCCGCGGGACTGGGAGTCGTCTGCCGGCAGCTGCGGCCAATAATCTCTCGCTTTTCTTTCTTATTTTTTCTTTCTTTCTTTCTTTTTTCCTTTCTTTCTTTCATTTATTTATTAATATTTTTTCCCCTTTTCTTGTTTTTTTTTTTGTTTTTGTTTCGATTTGTTTCCCTTTTTTCGTTCCCCCGTTCCGTTCTCTCGTCGCGCGCGTACCTTCCTCCCCCTCCCCACCCCACCCCACCCCTCCCCCTCTTTACTTTTCTCTCTTCCTTTTTTTCTCTCGTCCGTTTTTCTTTACTTTTCTTTTCTTTTTCTTTCTTTTTGGTTCCCTCTTCGTTCTTTCGTCTTCTTTTCTTTTTTTTTTCGTCCGTTGTCGTTTTTATTCTCACTATTTTTTTTCTCTCCAGTTTCTACCCACTGCCCCCGCCACCCCTCCGCCCCGTCCCCCGCCCACCGCTCTCTTCGTTCCGATACGCATCTCCGTTTTTCTTTTTCTTTGTTTTCTTTCTTTTTCTTTTTTCTTTTTCGTCATTTTCGGCCCTTCTCGAAAGAATTTTTTCGAGGTGAAGAAGAGTTTACGCGTTAGTTGCTGTTGCTGTTGCTGTTGTTGTTGTTGTTGTTGTTGTTGTTGCTGTTGCAATTGTGTTGTTTTTATTGTTTTTGTTGTTGTTGTTGTTATTGTTCGGTTGAAAGAAAAGAAGAGAAGAAAAAAGGAAAGAGAAAAAATCGGCGCCATGTTGTCGATGTACGATAGAGGAGGATAATACACAAAATTAAGGAGGGAGAGAGAGAGAGAGAAGGAGGGAGAGAGAGAGAAAGAAAAAGAGAGAGAGATAGTCAGAGAAAAGTAAGAAGATGAAGAAGAGAGAGATGGAACGATCATTTTCGAAAGGAGGAAACGTCAGTGTGTAAGAGTGAGAGAGAACAAAGAGAAAGAGAGAGAGAGAGAGAAAGAAAAAGAAAAAGGAAAAGAAAAGGAGAGATACATCGAGTTATAACCTTGTTTACGAAGAAAGAAAGTATCTACAAGAAAACGAGCTTTGTAAAGTACAGTGGTCAAGGGGGGGGGAGGGGAAAGAGAAACAAAAAGAAAGAAAGAAAGAAATAAATAAATAAAGAAAGAAAGAAAGAAAGAAAGAAAGAAAGAAAGAAAGAAAGAAAGAAAGAAAGAAATAAAGAAAGAAAAAGAAGAAAATATCGAGAAAGAATCTTTTCCCCCCTACTACCCCCGCTATCGTTTGCTTCCGTCTCTCTCCTTCCTCTCCCCAATCTCCTCCCCTCCTCCTCCTCCTCCTCCTTCCACCCTCTCCCTCTCCTTCCCCTGCACCTGACGTTTTTTTCGTTCTTTCTTTTTCTTCTTTTCTCTTTGTTTTTTTTCCTTCTTCGTTCATCCATCCTCCTCCCTCCTCCTCGTTCGTTAGAATGGACGAATCCGGAATCGACATGGGATTCGATCTCGCCGCCCTTACCGACATCGACACAACGAATGATCAACACGGATTTGGCGAGGACGATTTCGAACAGGCATTGTCCCTATTATCGACAACCACGAAAGATTTTATGTATTACGAGTTGAAGAGCCGCGCTCCGGACACCGGCAGGTACGTGACTGGCACTTTATCTACCATCAACTTTTAAAAATTGTTGTTTCGAATGACGCCCGCGTGCGCGCGACTTCTTACTTTCAATCTTTGCGCATGCGCGCACGCGATATAACCTCCCTCCGGTTATCCGTCTCCTTTTCTTTTTCTTTCATTCTTTCTTCCCTTCCTCTCTCTCTCTCTCTCTCTCTCTCTCTCTCTCTCTCTCTCTCTCTCTTCTGTTTTTTTATTGTTTTTGTTTTTTTTCTTATCCTGTGCCCTCTTTATCTTCCCAGCCCCCCAATCCCTTCTTCCTTTCTCTCTTTCGTTCTTCCTCTTTCGCGTACCATCTTCATATCTGCTTTTATTTTAATCGAATTAATAATCGCGCTTATTCTTCTTCTTCTTTTTATTATTATTATATATTTTTTTCCTTTTATTTGTTTTTCTGTTCGTCGTTTCAATTCCCTTTTAAGATTAAATTTGTTTTCTCATTCGCACATGTTGTGTTATATTTTGTTGCGCGACGATAAAAAGTTTCGACGGGGATAGTCGTTTGTTTGTTTTTTTTTCTTTTTTGTCGTTGTTGTTTTTTCCCTTTTTCTCTTTCTCTCAAATATGATTTTGGAGTTAGAATATTTTTTTTTTTTTCTTTCAATTTACGTGGAAGTACTCTTGATACAGATTTTTATTTTCATTTTTATTTGTTCTTTTGTCGTAGAACTTTACATCGTAATTTTCAATTTTTTTCTTTCTTTCTTTCTTTCTTTCGTTCTATCCTTGAAATTGTTCTCTTTTTAAAATGAAATTTGTTATTTTGTTATTTCTTAATTTTTCCCCCCTCCCCTAAACATAATTATTCTCGATCTTTCCGAGATAATTAAAGTTCAGACAAAGATAAGTCATTCGTTCGTTCGTTCATTCGTTTCGTTTTTATTTTTATTTATTTTCTCTTTTTTTCTTTAAATTACGTTCAATCTTGGTCATTATTATTATTATTATTATTTTTGGTGTGTTCTTATTACTTTTCACTTTTTCGTGAAAAGATATCAATGCCTTTGAAAATTGTTTTATCCGCGTTCGTATGGGGTGTGCCAAAAATTACGAGAAGACCTTGAAAATTCTATCAATCGTTTTCGAGACTTTGTTGGACCAACGTTTTTTTTGTCTTCCATCTAATTTTTTTTTCTCTCTCTTCCCCCTTTCTCCTTCCATATTGCAAGCCTCCTATTACGCATGTGCAAAGATTCTTCGAAATGGAGTAGCGCTCGATTAATTCTTATTTATCATCCGAGAACTAGTTGACCGAATCTACGATTTATCTTCATCGATATAAATACATAATAGAGATGTAGGATACGTACTGAAGCTTAATATTTTATCCTATAATGCCAAATGTCGAATTGTAATTCTTCGAAACGAAACGAAATGGAAATGGGGGAAAAAACATAGGTTAGGAATGTTTGCGGTTTAGAAAGACGTACGGTTCGCGAGCGTGTAAAAAGTATGTATATTTAAAACGAACGATTAACTAACTCAAATGACAGAACAAAACGAGGATGGAATTGTTAATAGGAACGAGTCTCGGAATGTTAGGAAGTACGACACTCGCGGTAAAGTCGAATAATCATCAACGTAATCCTAACCTAACTAATACAATAATAATAATAATACGCGCATAAAAGATCGGGAACGATATAATTAACTTCAATTACATACGAAACCACCAAGAACATTTACACTCACAAAGCCGCTATATTCACGGGGGTAGACGGTTTACAATTAAAAGAAAAAAAAAAAAAAAAAAGAAAAGAAAAAAATGAAAAGGAAAAAGAAGGAACAAAAAAAAACATTGATAATAATAAATTAACGATGATCGATCATAAATGAATGAAAGCATTGTTTTCATTGATTCGATTTTTCTATTTATACGCTTCGTCATTACGTAACCAAAATTCTACTAACGATCATGTTTCCAGAGTTAGAACGTAAAATATTAACAGAGCTTCGAGTTGATTAGTTTGACATTAAAAATGAAAAAAAAAGATAAAAAAAAAGGAAAAAAGAACAGAAAAAAGTGAAAAGAGGATTAATAATAATTTTGTTATACTGTATAAAATCGTGTTAAACGATATCGATTATAATGCGTGTGTGTGTTATATATATATATATATATATATATATATACATATATATAAAACTACAGTACTAATAGTTTTCTCTTGTGGAACATTGCCAAGTTTTAATACGACTGAAATTTCGTTGCTCCCTATATATATTGTATATGTGTGTACACACACAAACACAAACAGACGCACACACACAGAATATGGGGAGCGATAGTTCCTAGATGAATTTATTTAAAATTTATTTGATTATTTTTATTAAATAAAATAAAATTAATCTATATTTTATTTAATTGAAGATCAATTGTTTTATTTTTTCGAGAATTTTTAGTCCAGTTTCTTTGTTTCTTATTTCTTCGAAAAGGAAAGAAACGAGAAGAAGTGAGAAAGAAAGAAAAAACGATAATTAGCTTGAAAATCGTCTGAAAAGGTACGATCGTCTATCAAGCCGATCGAATGAATCAACGAAATTTTTTACACACTGTACATACGCTCGTATGTATTTCGAAATTTTACTATTTCATTTTAAATATCTACGATACTACATAGATATTTTGTCGTCAACGAAATTAAATACAATTACTATTAACGGAAAATACTTTGTTCAAAGTTCAATTAGTTAGTTTATTATTATTATTATATATATATATATATATATATATATATATATATATACACTATGGTGTGTGTTCGATTAAAATTTAACGATTTTACGTTCATAGTAATTGTTCGATCATTTCGTATATTGTTTATCGGTCGAAACGTTTCGTTGGTCTTCGTGCAAAATGATTCTCCAACGATAAGTAATGATTTTAAATTGAATTATATGAGATATTTTGAATTGAATTATACCGATCTCCTTCGAATTGAATGGAAATTGGAAATCTATCATTGAAATCGGTCCACCCTATACATTTGTGTATTCAGCTTGGCACACGCAGGTCTGTATTATTCTTGATAAAAAAAGGAAAAAAAAAAAATTGTTGTATTGCGTCGAGCGTGTTCCCTCCTAACCCGTTTTTTCTTCTCTCTGTCTCTCTCTATTCCTTTTTTGTCTTTTTCTTTCCTTCTCTTTTTTTCCTTTATTTCTTTTTACATTTTCGTTTACACGGGTTCATCGAGCGAGAACAATGCATTTTGAAATAAAAAAAAAAAAAATAAAAAAAAGAATTCCTCTCACGGGGTTCCTTTTTTATTTTGCTTTTTTTTCCTTTTTCTTCTTCTTCTCTCTCTCTCTCTCTCTCTCTCTCTCTCTCTCTCTCTCTCTCTCGTCCTCCCTCCCCCACCCAAACCGCCCATCTCTTCTCCCTTCGCTCACATTCGAATACCTTCTCGATTTTTTGATTTTCGAAGGCCGTGCTACCAGACGTGGGGAATAGTAGATTGAAAAATTTATTGTTTAGAATCCAAAACCTCTTCTCCGTTCTTTTTTAATTTTTTTTTGTCCTCGGTTAGAATTAATCAAATATATATATTCTTTTTTACCTTGTTTTATTTCTACTCCGTTCCCTTTTTATTTTATTCTATTTTATTTTATTTTTTGTAGTTAATGATTTGTTTATTTTCTTTCTTTTTAGACCAAATAAACATAGATTATGAATACATAGGTAAAGAATCGTTCAGTACAATAAGATCGATTTGTTGTTTGGTTTTGATTTATTATCAGACTCGACGTTTCGCATAATTATTTCCGCCTTTATTCTTTAGATTTCTTTTATGTTAAATTTTGTTTTCCTCTTTTTTATGTTTCTTAATATTTTATCTTTATTTTGTAATTATTATTATTATCATTATTTTTTTTTTTTTTTCTAATAATTCTCTACGCCACGCAATATATTATCGTCATTTTGATTTTTCATCGCTTTTGAAAAGATAGAAAAAGGAAGATCGTTCGGTGAATGAATAGTTTCGAATGATTTCTGGATTGCTATAATGTAAATTCTTACTTTTCTTTTCGAGGAAGATAAATGGAAATGCAAAAACACGTAAATCGTTTACTTATGCGTATGAGTTTAAAAATTTCCCTTGTATTTTCTAAATTTCAACGTAAATTAATTGTAAGTAACAACCATAAATAATTGCGTAATAATAATAATAATAATAATAATAATAATAATAATAATAATAATATTAATAATAATTATAATTATAATAATAAAAAGATTACATCAATTATAACGATAAATATTAAACACAAAGATCTGTATTAATATCAAATATAAATATTGTTTAAATCAATGTTTATAAATAATTTACAAAAGTATCGTATTAAAAATATTTACGAAAGACGCGATACAATTGAATATAAAAATTGTATATTCCAATAATTTTCTGAATTTTTATTCGCTATAACTTTCGGATCATTTTCCAGTCATGTTTTTTTCAAAAAAAAAAGAAAAAAAAAAAAGAAAATAGAAAAAAACAACAAAAACAAAAAAGGAAAAAAAAGAAGGAAAAGAAACAACAGAGAATAGAAACAAATCCATAGTTCGATTATCAACGTTTTAAAAGTATAAAAGATGCATATGCGAATTTTCTAAAAAAAATATCGATAGTAACAAAAAAAAAAAAAAAAACGAAAGAAAGAAAAAACATGCAGTTCCCGACGCTAATATGGTCGATTCTTTTTTTTTACCGACGTAAAACATTTTCTTTTTTTTTTCCTTTTTCTTTTTCTTTATGGCAAAACCGAGTCGCGCGGAATGTCGTTCATTTAACGACAGCCATGCAATGCTTCTTTTTGTGACAGTTCACAAAACGCGTTGAGTCATGCTTCGAAAGCGTTAAGAAGACGCGTACCCGCGGTATTTATAGTTTTCTATTTTCAGCTCATTATCCGGAATCAGGGTTGTCTAATTCAACACGTTACTTTAACTATCAGCCCAAACGAATAGAGAAAAATTATGTTTCGTCATTCGACATTAATATGTTTATTACGAGATTTCTTTCCTTTTTTTTTTCCATTTTTTTCTACTTTCCTTTTATTCTTCTAGTATTTTTCTTTCTTCTCCCTCTACGATTATTGTTTCATGTTAAAACATATGTGTGTATATATATATGTATATATATATATATATATATATATATATATATATATATATATATATCTGAAGATAAACAAATAAATTTTTGTTATAACGCGATCACTCGAATGTAAAGATTTTTCAATTGAAATTTTTATTCATCGAGCATCCTTACATATACATACGTGTATATGTGTATATATACGTGTGTATGCATATATATACGTGTGTGTATATATATATATATATATATATATATATACGTGTATGTATTTATTTATTTTTTTAATTTATTATTTATTAGAATATAAGCAAATGAATTTTTTTTTATTACGCGATCGACTAACTATTTACAAATTTTATTGGTTATAATAAAAATTAAATAGCAAAGAAATACACAAACACATATATATATGTATGTATGTATGTATGTATGTATGTATGTATGTATGTATGTATGTATGTATGTATGTATGTATGTATGTATGTATGTATGTATGTATGTATGTATGTATGTATGTATGTATGTATGTATGTATGTATGTATGTATGTATGTATGTATGTATGTATGTATGTATGTATGTATGTATGTATGTATGTATGTATGTATGTATGTATGTATGTATGTATGTATGTATGTATGTATGTATGTATGTATGTATGTATGTATGTATGTATGTATGTATGTATGTATGTATGTATGTATGTATGTATGTATGTATGTATGTATGTATGTATGTATGTATGTATGTATGTATGTATGTATGTATGTATGTATGTATGTATGTATGTATGTATGTATGTATGTATTAGAAGATATATAATTTCTTCGGCATGTAATAATAAAGATTTTTTTCTACAAGATTCCGTAAAAACAAACGATCAACAGAGATTGTTAACGTAACCGAAACGCGTTGCGGAGCTGTCTCGTTTAGAGTAAATTATTGACGGTGAGATCATCGTAACAGTCGTGATTACGAGTCTCTGGTAGGAAGAACA